>PVLA01000482.1:272383-546268 GCA_004027455.1 Hydrochoerus hydrochaeris
CATGTATGTTTGAGTGTGTAAAATAGATGACCATATTGCTGAATCTTTGTTGGATCTTTGAGCAGAACTGTTTGTAGTCTGACTGTTTGAATATTTACTATGTACCCTTTAACTTTGTAACTTGAACAACTACATCCAGGATGACAGTACATAATTTATAAATTACTGATTTCTTAGTGGGGCTTTTTCTCATTCTCCTATTTCTTTCTTTCTTTTAGAATTCTGTATTGTTGCTACCCTTTTTCTGTTTTGCTTTTTTTTTTCTTCTCTTAGATAAAATTTTTAAAAATGTATAATTGCTATTGTAAAAAAAGAGGAAATAGGATGCTCTGTAAAAGATATAGCTGCATGTATGTTTAGGTGTGTGGGATTGATGACCATATTTCTAGTTCTTGTTGGATTGTTGAACAGATCTGTTTGCACTCTCACTGCTTGAGTGTCCACTTTGTGTGCTTTAATTCTGTCACTTGAATAACTATTTCTAAAAGAAAAATATGTAATGTATCAACTAGTGATTTCTTACTGTTTATCTTCTTTTCTTGAAATTCTGTAATATTTCTACCTTTTTCCTGTTTTTTTTTCTTTAATTAAAAAAAAAGAAATTGAGAATGAAGTAGAGTAATAATTTCCCTAGAAAAAGAGAACTTACTCCCCTAGTCTAAATAACAGTGAGTTATCAGAATCTTAGTGTTTGAAAATGAGAAGAGATCGAGAACATTAATGTGTTCAGAATATTTTTGTGAGATTATAATATTCTAATTACTGTTCCCTTTCTTGATCATCTGAGGGGTATTAAAAATTAAGGTCAACCAACTATTCCTCCATTCACCTACCTAGCAAATATTTGTTAATGCCTCATGAGCTGTGGAATAACACAACGATTTAATTACATTGCCTAGGATCAGGTGTTAGGAATGAAAGATCAATAGCAGTAAATGAGTCAGGAAAGTAAGACTTTACGCGAACTCTTGGGTCTTTGCTGGAACAAATCACACCATTTCTGCCCAGATCTGTGAAATTCAATGCATATGACTTTTTCAGGAGATCCAGGAAGAAATAGCTCAAAGTGTTACGTGTTGTCTGTTGACGTTTCAGGGCACACAATGGAATATTTTTAGGAAAAGGCTTCCTGGGAGAAAGGTCTCCAGCATCTTTATTCAGTACTCAATTGTAGGAATATTTTTAAGTCATAAAAGTGTCGTAGAAACGACTTTCTTTTTCCTTAAGACTTAAGAACTCACAGCCTTCCACTGAAGGAAGGCAAATTCGGCCAGATTGTCTAAGCAGAACAATATTTCTATTTGAAAGGTCATTTAACTTTAAAAGTATTTTTACATAATAAACTTTGGACCTTCAGTGAAATCTAAGAAAGCTATTGTGTATCTAATCTATTCTCTGAACCATTTTTTGAATTGAAAAATGCTCAAATTTATACATCTAAGTGAATATTCGCTAAAATATGTCATAAGCCCTGAAAACAACTCCAGAGAAGTTATAGGTTTTTTTTTTAAACTTTATTGTTGGAAGAAGTCATGTAGTTTCTAAAGTGAGTTAAATATGCTCATGTACAGTTTTTAAAAGTGATTGAGTTGGGTTAGCCTTTAGAACAATGTCTCATGTAAAACAGTCCTTTACCAGTATATCAGTTCCTGGTTAATTATCAAATTAATAGTGATTCAAAAAAACTTGTTGGCTGCCCAGAAATCTGGGGAAATGAAATACAAAGAAATGAGAAATCTACCCCATTGTCATTTGGAGGACCCAAAACTCAAAAGGACACAGTGGAGGGAGAATGAAAGAGTAAAGTGGAGAAGAGTGGGAAAAGATGAAAAGGAAAAAGAATAAATGAAGAAAGAGGAACATATTATTTCATATATCTCAGGGGGACATTTAAAAAGTTTACAAAAGTAACCATGGAAGAAAAATCTAGCTTTTTATATAAAGAGATAATGCATTAAGCACTTTTGAGATTAAAACTTCTGACAATAGGATTTTACTGGAAAATCGTGTTGTTTCTTCTTCTTTCATGAAATATATGCCTTAGGGATTCTAAAACTGGTCAATTATTATGTTGGTAAAAGCAATCTAACAAACTGGCCACACTCTGAAACTGATCCTAAAAACATTTATTAAAACAAAGAGATCTGTCTATTCTGAACTGTCTTTGTATTTGAAGGCTGTTTGGTCTACTTGGTGTGTTATAATGAGGTACCATAAGCAAAATGGCTCACAGCCCACATCAACTTATTTTTCACAGTTATGGAATCTGGAATGTCCAACATGCAACAGAATCAATGTGTAGTGAAAATCGACTATCTGGCTGATAAATGTCCTGCGTCCTTTTGTGATAGTGAAGGCATGAGTTTTCTTTCCGACTTTTATAAAGGCACTAATCTCATTCATCAGACCTGCACTCTCATGGCATGGTCACTTCTCACAGCCTCAGCCTTCTAATGCCACCATCTTGGATTTGAGATGTTGACATCCGTATGAATGGGATGGAGGGACATTCAGACCATGACAGTGGCCATATGGAAAACAGGATTTAAAGAGTTTATGGAGTGCTACTTTCCATTGAGAAACACTAAGCATCCAATTGTATGGTGCCCAGTATTTGTCACTGTCGATTTTCAAATTCACTTGCTGAGCTCTGGTCACCATGTTAGATGTGCTGAACGCGAAGTTAAATGTGGTAGAAATCTTACCTTTTGGAGCTTGCAATCTGTCATGCCAAAAAAACTTTTAAATGCTGTGGTTTTTAAAAAGGCAGTGGACCTTGGAGGTTAATTTTCTGCTAACCTAAAAATTTTACTATGGCATAAGATTTACTAATATGTGACTTACTAATGTGATTTACCATTTCAATCCTAAAGAATTTCTTGAGATCTTCAGTATTGGTTCTTAAATAGCTGGCCTGAGGTTGAGGCAACAATAAATTTGGAGTAGATATGGGGAAATGTAATGCAAGAGACTGTCTCTAGCTATTCAATTTGACAAATGCTTTTGAATCACACTCATTATTTATTATCACTGAACTAGGAGTCAGTCACCCAATCTCAGTGTATCACAAAGAAACTGGAAATATCTTAAGGATTCTGGGGTGAAACTGCACCCCACTTGGAGCTAACAAGCAACATCGCCCACAAGGTGATTATCTCTTTTCTTCAGGATCAGTTTATAAACTCAGTAAAACTTTGATTCCTAGAAAAAGAAGGGGAAAAACTACTTTTAATATGAGTTAGAAGAGGTTATTTTACATAACTTGTTTACAGCTCTTTGGGATAGAGAATTCAAATTTTACAAGTTGCTTGTAAGTATAGTTTTAATCATATTTGAGAAAAATCTGAATAGATAGCAGTTCCCTATTAGTACATCTGCCCTGTATCTTTGAACAATGACATTTTTAGTGTCAGTTTGGAATATCAAATAAAAATGATATGAGTATGTGTCAGTGATGGTACAAATTGTTACATATTAAGGATATCAGAGAAATTTAAGTAGACAAATGTGAAATAATAAACAGGAAAACACAAAAGTGCTCTCAACAAAAGATTTTTAAAAATGATTAACAAGATGCAAAGCACCCTAAGTAATCCCCATCTTTGTCTTTTCATCCTGTCTCATCTTTCTCTGCCTCTTTAGAATAAAGCCCAGTGTGATTTCAGTCCTCAATACATTTTCTCTTTCTTTAGTAGAATTGAAGAAAAACATGGGATTACACAGTAGTACATATAGAAAATACAGCTAATTTAGGATAATTTTATAGATCTCTTTTTGAAGAATTATAATTCTATTTTGTGGCAATTTCTAATCTTTAAAAATGTCAACTGAGGCTGAGTTTTTATTAAGAAATAAATCTTTCTTTCATATCTATAGAATTCAATATACTATATGTTATGGTACATGATAATTAGTCCATATGTGTACATTAAATTAATTATAATAATTTTAAGTTATAATAGAAAAAAAGTCAACCAAAATAAAGTTTGCTTATTGATACAAGCACTAGACAGTTTAAAAATATGTTCTTATTCTTTATTCAGTCTTTTGAATCAATCAACCCCACCTGGCTGAGTTATAGCTCAATAAAAAGAAATTTTGAAAACTTTCTTAGTTTCATGTTTGAAGCAAACATTGAGGTCTTTTTAAAATCTCATGATTTTCTCTTACAAACTAACTGATATCATAACTACACTAATAAAAGCATAACGTAGATGATTAGATCTGAATTCTGGGCTGTGGGTATACATGCATTTTAGAGATGGTCTCTGCACAAGTGTCATAAATGACCATTTTATAGATAGATAATGTTCTTAATCCATAATTCTTTATTGCTCATAGTTATTGCATTAGATGATGACCCTTAGCTATTAAGAGTCAGTTTTTAATATCACAACCATTTAGAAAGGTTAATGGACTCAATTTTGCAACTTAACCTTTAGATGCTATGGGTTAGAGGTTATATTTGTGCACTAAACTATCAGAAAATATCTAGTTATTTTCTTTTCTCTATGCACTCTTAGTTTTGTGGTTTCATATGGTAACTGTTGTTTACCAAGCAAACAAAAAGAAGCAGCAAATGACACATAGCAAGTTTCTAGAGCAGTGAAATTCTTTTAAAATATACATTTTTGTATTGGGCTTCTATTATTTTTTATTTAAACGTAAGAATTGAAATGTGAACAGATGTAACCTAAATCAGTTGAGGAATATTTATTACAGCCCTGCAAAAGTAAAACAAGTTTGTAATTCACAGTTTTGTTGATTAGTTCAGAAAGTTCATGTGCATTGGAATAAGCACCTGGTCATTCCAGAAGGCCATGAACCTGTTACGGATGGTATCTGTTCGTAGTCCAGAATTTTCCAAGGAATAAAATTGAGCATAGCTGAATACAGTCAACTCCACTTCAGAAATAGAATTAATGCTCTGCTACAGTCATTTGTCATTTATTTGACCATTCCGTTATCCATTATTCTTCCTAATATCACTTCATTCCATTTTACTTTATTCACCATGAATATAGAAGTTAGAAGCTGTGTGTGAATAGTTACAGTAATGTTCCTTGATGAATTACACCTTCCGTCCATGCTGTGGTGTTTCTCCTGTGCAAGGACTCTAGACTTAAACTGGGACTTGATTTGGACAATGAAACACAAACAAACATAATGAAGCAGAGGCTAGGAAGGGGCTTGTACATTGGGCTTGCTGTCTTTTGCTTGGTGCTTTTAGAATGTAACCAGGATGTGAAAAAGTCTAGATTATTATGCTTAATTAAAAAGAGATCTCCAATCCAGTGTTTTTCTGCAAACTTGAAGATCAGACATGGTAGTAAAACCTTCCGGGACCTGTTAGTCCTCAGCTGATCTGCTTGTTCCTCTCCTTTTAAAAACCTCCCATTAACTCTCTAAGCTTCTTGATAGTTTTTTCAATAAATTTGCCTTTTATCAATTTTGTTAGAATTGGTCTTTAATGCATCTGGTAACTCTAAATGAAATAGGTTCCTAAACCGACTTTGAAAATCTAGAAATTACTTAAGAATAACACAGGCTGCCATGAACACATAGACTTATACAGATAATTTAAGGCATTAAACTATATATATATATATATATATATATATATATACACACACACACACACACACACACACACGAACACATTTTGGTTATTGAATATCCCTTACCAGTAGTTGACAAAGCCTGTTATGAGCCTAGAGTTGCATCGACTTAGTCACTTCTGTGTAGGAACCTGAATTTCCCTTTCTCAGCTATTCATTTTGTATGTTTTGTGGAACTAACAAGCCTGGAAGTTATGCACAGAATAGTTATAGTTTTAAAGATGTCCTGCACTGCATTCTCCTCCTTGTATTCATACTGTTCTCCTCACTTGTTTCCAGCTTCTGTATGCTCTACTGTCAGAGAATTTTGCTCCTGAAAATTGTAGTATATAAAACTACTGTCTCAAGTGCCTGCCAGAGTTGTCTCTACCATTTCCTCTTGCTGCTGCTCTCTCCAGCTCTGAGCTCATCATCTCCTTTGTGCTGCTGGAAACATCATGCACGGTCCATACTGTCTGCTTCATTCCTGACAGGTTAAAGCCTTTTCTTGGGAGATGTTCTGTTTATTCTCCTACTTGGTAACAGGGCTGGTTTTCAGGCCAAAACTAACAAGATCATTCTTCACTTCAAAATACTCCCTGATAACTTGGATGCAAACAATCACCCAAATGAAATTAGAAGACAGATTTCTGAAGTTATCAAAATGCTCAACACAGTAACTAGTGTTTTTTGCTATTCATTCCTCACTGATATACTACATGAATTACCCTAAAAGATACAGCACTTTCTATTGCAGCTGTAGGTTTTCTCACAGGCTGAACTGCCCAACAAGTGTTTATAAACATTTCTGTTTTTGCTCTTTAAGGACAGAGCCCACACCTCATTGTCCTTGCTTTGATTTACTTCTAACTTGGTAGTGGTGGGTCGATAAATGGTGACAGGTTGGTGTGTGCATTTTATGGTGAGAAGAACCACACTCTTCACAACTAAACCATGAAGGTGTAAGCCGTGGCTCCGCTTCATGCAAAAAGACGGTGCTGGATAAACGTCCTCTGATTTTCCATTCAGTAAAGTATTTCTCAAGATTTCAGACTTACGCTTTATTGTAGGACAAAAAACCTAGGGTTTCTGATATTATACAGCCACTTCTACATTGGAAAACAACAACGAAAGACATTAAATCATAAAATATGAGGGGCCAAGAGATGACATAGAGAAGGTACATGAAATCTGAAATCCAAGAGAAAAAGGAGCCTTGGAGGTTAAGTAACATTTCCTATTTTTCTCCAGTATCACTCCAGCAAAGCTATCACAATCCATTCTAAGACTGTAAATTTGGTATTTTGTACATTAGAAGGTGCATTCAACTGACAATACTAGGAAATCCATTTTTACAACTTAACAATTTCTGTCAACATTTAAAAAGAATGTTTTCAGTACACTTTTCTTGGGAGGCCCATAAAGCTAGCTTCCCCAAGTGTTCTTGACTTCTGCTGTTTGTTCATTCTTTAACTATTTTTTCCCTTCCATTTCACGGAAAGCTGTTGGCCATTTTCTCTCCTTGTTTGGCTTCAGCTGTGATACTAGGTGATTCAATATAATTAGGTGAGATTTTTATAGGCCCTCAAAGGCTAACAAAATAATAAATGTGGCAGTTCAAGTAATGGCAATCATAGTAGGTCAAGCAGAAAAATAAAAAAGAAAAAAGAAAGAAAGAATGAATCTTTGGGACTGGGATTGACAAATCCTGATGTTATCAGAGCTTGTGAATGCAGCATATTTTCTTCTTTCCATCTTGTGTTTAGCTTTTCTTTCTACATTACATAGAACACTATCATTGTATCTCACTTATTACTGATTGTTTTCACTTTAATTTTTAATGCATAGATTCCACTTACTAAGAAAGAGAGTCTCATAGTACTGAAAATGATTCTTTATCATTTATGTTCATTCTAGATACAAAAGAATACCGATTTTTCTGTCTTATAAATACTTATTCACTGTCTTATAAAGAAGTCTTAAATTTCTTTCAAATGCTTTTTCCCTTTCTGATATTAAAATTAATGTGCTTATTGTAGAAAATGTTAAAATTACAGAAAAATAAAAAGAAGAAGAAAATTTCTATCATCCATTATTTACTCTATCCAAACTAATGCCTGTTACCCCCCCCTTTTTTTTTTCTTTTCTAGCTTTTTTTTCTATGACTACCAATGTACCAGTATGTATTTGACACCTATGCAATTGGAATCATGCTTTTTTGACTGAGTAGTATAAATATATGACAATATACTTAAGGGTTTATGAAATTTACATTAATAAAATTACAAATGGAGTCCTTTTATAGTTAAAAACACCATAAAATATGTTAAATTTCTACACAGTAGATGTGGTTCCAGTAGAATACATTTTAGATATGAATAGTTCTTGTTGTTTTGACAAACATTAGTAAAACATTCAACTAGAGCCCAGCTGAACCAGGAAAGATTTCAGAGAACTGAAGAAATAATGGCCTATGATGCATTTTGAAATGTAATTATTTTCCAGTGGCTTTACATTGCTGTCCACTTGGTCCTCAGCCAGCAGTCTGTCCGTCAAGAAGCTCAGCTGTTAGTTGCAACTGGCTGAACAATTCGAAGATAAATTTTGCTACATTCTTCCTTTTTTTTTCTTTTTCATTTCATAGGCACAGCTTTTTTCATTTTCCCCATCAACACTTGGCGATGCGGTGTCTGAAAGTCAGCAAGGCATGGTTCCCTAGCATGCCCTGGTCTCTCTTTTGCTCCCCCGCACACCACTGAGTCTTTTGTTTGTACAATATTCTTTTATTCTGAGCAATATAACATTTTAGTTCTTGTAATAAATGCCTTCATGTGAAGCAGTTCAGCTAAGAGAATGTTATTAGACTGTGCTCCCAGGCAGCACACCTCTACACGATCAATACAAAGCCAGGCCTCAGCTCATTCCCTCCTTGCTTAAATTCCCTGCAAATGTGCAAGAGAAGCAGCAGAGGGTGTCATCAATCACAGACCACTGTGACATATGCTGAAACCTGACCAGGCCGAGATGTTTTAATAAGGCATCCATTAAAACCCTCAAATAAATTGCAATTTGAAAACAGAACATAACACCAGCCAAGTTTTCCTCATCCATCTTGTGGCATGTCATGTAATGTAATTGCGTTGTTAATTTATCCAAGAACTTTCTCAGTACAGTGTTTCGTTGGCAGTGCTTAATTTCCCTGTAGACTATTTGTGCATGTGTGTGTGTGCACGTGTGTGTATGTGTAAGACAGAAAACGAGAGAAGAAGCAACTAGAGGGGGAAAATGGTGGAGAATCTGTATTTATTTTTGTGCATTTGTGCATTTTTTGGCTCTGTAGAGGGAATAATCTTATTTCTGCTTGATGTGGCATTAGACACAGGGCTAGTCGGAAAGGTGAAATGTTTGACATTTTGTCAATGATCCCTGAGCATCCCCACGCTGCTCAGCAGCCCTGGCCTACAGCAGGACCACCTCCTGCCCCTGCTCAACTTGCCATTGGCTCACACACCTCAGAGCGAGATCACTCAGAGTGCCGTGGATCCCATCAATAAACATTGACAGCGTGTGGAGGAGCCACTTAAGGTCACCTCACAGTGACACTCCAAACAAGATAGGATGGACTAGTTTTCTAGCTCTTGGGTCATATGTGAAAATTTTTGACAAACATGAGAGAAGTGAGTTATAAATCAATGGGGAAGATAAAAAACTCTTTCTCTGGAATAACATCGGTGATTATATATATATATATATATATATATATATATATGCTTGGAAGGAAGATACAGTCAGGCAAAGGCTTATATGGATTTTTTTGTCTTCTAAGCACAAATCTAAAAATATTAATCCAATTCTTCATGTACGGCTACATCAGCAGATTTTTCACCTTTATTTATACTTCTGAGTTTCCTTAATCAATCCTTTTTCTCATTTTCTGTAAAAGAAGCCATTGGAAGTTAGAGGGTAAATCCACCAAGTACATTCTGTGCATATCTAGGATGCCAGGTAAACATGATTCCAATCAGATATTGGTTTAAACCTGTCAAGGGTGTTTTCTAGATCTACTATTTCTAAGTGATACGTTATTGTACTAATGACAGAAGAGAGAAAACATCAAGACAAAAGAGAAAAAATTTACCACAAACATACTTGTATAATTTCTATTTATTGTTAGTAAAGAGCAAAACATTTATTTGAGATCTAGCAGATAACACAATAAAGCTTAAAGCATACCAGTCAGTGAACTAACAGCTGCTCTCCCTTGGTAGGTTCTTACATGTAAAGTCGTATTATAACTTGACCTGAAGAACATGGTGACAGTCTAATGCGCCCTCCCAGACAGATCACTCTTGTCTCAGGTCTTCACTTCTCACTATGCAAACTGTTAGACAATCAGAATATAGAGGGTGCCAGGGAAACTCAAATTAGTTTCTGCTTCCTGGATAATGGATAACCTTTGTGATTTGGATCAGGTACTGAAATTCACTTACTCAGGAAGACAGCAGAGTGTGGAAAAGTCCTAAAATAATTTTCTCTCCCTACAGAGAAGATGGCTGGTTACCACCTGCCCAATAAATAACTGTCAATTGGGTTATTTAAAAAAAAAAAAAAAGGAGTCGGATTCAAAGCCATTTGAAGCTACCTTGAGAGGACAGTAGAGTAAAAGTCAAATAGCTTAAGACTATAAAACCAAAAGAGACAAAGCTCAAGTGAAACTATTGAAAATCAGTTGTAAGAATGAGCAGCTTTTTCTGGGGAGATTTGTTAACACCTCACATACTAAGAGGATTCCTGAAGCTTTACTGAGATTTATGCTGATTTATTATGCCTAGTAAAAATCATGTTTGGTTTCCTATAGTTGAAAATATTTTGAGGTTTAGCTGAAATTTGTTTGGAATTGAGAGTGTAATACCCCAAGCAGCACTCAAGGGATCAGAATCAACAGGAATTGGAATAGACAAAAACTCTTCCTCCCGCCCACGTGAGCCGGGGTTGCCAGCTCCCACATGCTTCTAATGTTAGCTGGAGCTTTCTGGAGAACCACGGTAAGCTCCATTTCACAAGCATCCTCTGATATTTTGGCATTTGGATATTGGCCTTACTTCTTTTTTATTTCCTTGTCCAGAAATACAGCCCTTTTAAGAATAGCATAATTATTATTGGAAATGATTTTTGTTTTTTAAATTCCAGCTAGAGATGAATTCTTTCTAGCATTGGTATTTAGTGACGATCCTTGAATTGCATGGAAGGAATAAAACATTAAAGACACAGGACATGGACCTTTAATTCCTCTCGTGTATTGCCAGGGCACAAAGGAAATGTCAGTTCCCAAGGTGATTATGTAGTGAATGTTGGCCAGAATGGCATAATTGTGCCCTACCAAGGGTGTGAGAAATGTATACATGGGGAGATAAAATTGTAAGGAGACAGACAGTATAGGGTAAGCACATGTACAGCACAAAAGAGCTCAATTGGGTGGATGACACAGGTCTTTGGCCTTTCGTGGAAATCAATGAACTGCTGTTTAGGTGTCTTTTCCAAGCACAATGATTTTGAAAGGATAAAGCCTGACTCTTTTATCCACTGAGGTTTACTCAGGTTAACCCTAGGATATTTTTAAGAAAGTTGATTTGTTTTTCTTTTCCCCTCAGCTTCTTTGAAGTGATTTACAATTCCTGCATCTATTGTTGCCTTTAGCAATGTGGCCATTATTTAGCCAATATTTAGTAATTAAATTCTCGTCGAATTGCTGATCGGCCTCGCCCCTCCACTACCTCCAGCCTGTGACATCCCCTCCCTCATTTCTAAATTAGTAAACTTGAATTGGGAAAACCACGACTAACCATTTTGGCTACTAAAATACCTGGGTCTGAATTCAATGTGAGGTTTCATCTTTCTACAAAATTCTCTGCAAACTCACATGTAAATTCAAAGCCTCATCCATAAAAATCTTCTAGCAATATCATTCTAATTTCAGAAGTCTGGAGAGATGAAGCCATGTGTTATGTTATAAACACCCCAACAAAAGAACTGTGATTTTACCATGTTATTTTTTTCCTAATGTAATTTATAAATGTTGTTGATTCTGCCTCACCATTTGGAGACTCATGCGTGTGTTACTCCTCCAAATTCCCTGCTTTAAAATCCCCCAGAGATCCATAACTTCTGGGTTTCTTAAAGAAGTAGGCCACCCTTACCCTTACCACCCCCACACTCCCCACCCCTCCAAAAACAATTCCAATGCAAAAGTACCAATAAACTAACTCAGCCACATACAATGATATTGTCAAGAAAACCTCAGGGGAAAACTATTTAAATTTCACAGCATAAATCTGAGCTCTTGGCCAACCTTCCCTTAGCAAGTGGAGAGCATAAGTCTTATGCTAATTCTCCACCAAATCCTGAGTTTTATGAAAGCTACATTTTATCTGTTAGGTTATTTGCAGTCACTAGAGACTTGGAAAAGGAATATTAGCACCACTCACATTTTATTGTGGGAGTCACAATACTTGGTTGACCCCCTTTTCAGGTCCTATTGAATTTCCTATACAAAGGAAATGAAAATGTTTTAAATTTAATACAGCAGCACATAACAAGAAGCTTAGTTATTACACAGTGAGCTGCAATTTTCTGCTTTTGTTTCAGCTATTACTGTGGAGCTGGACTTTCTGAGCACTTTCTTTAGGATTTGTTTATTGCTGGCTTTAGCAACGACAGTGAGAGAGAATGCCATCTTTATGCCAACTACTCTGGAGAAAGGTGCTATTCGTTTGCAGTTATTTGTCCTTCAAAAGATCACTTTCTACTGATGTCTTAGTTTCTTGCAGACAGATGAATTTTTAAAACCCAAAGAAAAAAGTAACCCGGAAGAAATCATAGATTGGTGATTCCAGCAGTCTCTTGATTTTCCTTACAGATCTTCTGATATTAGCAGGGACCCCAGTGAATTCAGGCTGTTAGCACATTACAGACGTTGGTGCGAAGCATGTCATCTTTTCCAGTCATTACTATGACAGTTGGTGAACAAATAGATGCTCTTGTTATTATTATTAACCTCTTTCCATAGATAGAAGTCTGAGTCTTAGAGCTAATAAAAAGTTGATCCACCAAAGACTGGAACCAGGTCCGTCTGATTCTGTAGCCTGATCACTCTTCTTCTTCTTTTTTTTTGACAAGGTCATGTATTTTGCTTTAAACTTTTTAAAACTTTTACTTTTCTTGCTTTATTTTAAAATTTAAACTTATTTTCTTTAAAAAGTAGTGTAAGAAGCACATATATACATCTCAGCTAAATTCATCAATGTTGCCATACTTTTTTTCAGTTTTCTTTCACTCTTTACACACATACACACACACACACGCATGCTTGTGTGTGTGTTCTTGTGTATTCTTATATATGTGTTAATTGATTTCAGATGGTTTCTGCTAAGCCATCTAAAAGTAAGTTACAGGTATGAGAAAGATTTACCCATAAAAATAAGAGCATTCTCTCACGTAGCCACAATATCTTTGCCATATTGTCAAAATATGTCTGTATTCAATGCCATCATCTAATAAAGAATTCACAGTCAAATTTCCCAGGTTGTTTCCACAGTGATGTGCATAAGTGTTATTTATTTCTATCTAGGATTCAATCCAGGAAAAGACTGTCTGTTTGCCTTTTCTACATACAAGTTCTATAACAGTAAAGGAAGAGTGAGATGATCACAATTTGAAAAAATTAAGTAAATATCTGTGCCTAAAAGAAGCTATTTTGTATATATACAATGTTATCACAATATTGTAATAGGCTTCTACATTCTAGAGCCTCTTCCATTCTGACATTTCTGGAACATATTACTCCTTGACCCTGGCTAATTAAGAATAGAATAACAAAATATTTCAAGACTCTCTAGCCATATTATAGTTAGTTGCAGAATTATTCAGACAGATTCTATTTTGCTATTGCTTGATTGTGTCTAAATTGGCCCCAGCAATATATGTCCCTAACTATATAACTCCAGATACAGTAGGATTCTAAAATCTAGTGTTGAAGGAGAAAAATGGGAAGTAAAAAACCAAAAATGAGGGAATGTTAGAAAGTATGATAAAGGAGAGACAGAAGTACCAGAATCTGATCAAGTAAATTAATAATCACAACAGTATAGTAATGAATAGAAAAATACGTTGGATGTTTAGCATCCCTGGTGGAAAAATGAGGGATTTAAACATAGTCCTTATAGTAATTTTCCAGAATATGTTGCTATTAACTTTGGCCCACTTTCTGAAAGAATTGAGTCTTACACAAGTTAAATATGCTGTCCAAGTTTTCTTAAGTATAATATATTGCAACTCTATGCAAAGAAACCTGACAGAAGGAGGGAAAGAGGTAAGACTGGTGACATCGTCAGGAGCAGTGTTCATCCTTTGCTCCAATTGTGCCTTCTTTCCTGTAGTTTCTTAGTCAACATGTCCCATTAGTGGTCAAGAATCTCATTCAATTTCCACTACTGCTGTTTAAAGTTTAAACCAACTCCCTCTCTGCTACAGTTTGTGTCTCCCCAAAAGCCTCTTGAGGTCATCAGTGGAACTTTTTCAGAGGTCACTGGATCTAAAATGTGTGATGCTAGAATTAAGGATGTGTGATAACTAAATTAATCCACTCTTGGTTTGGCACTTCTCTAATCCCTGTAGCCTAGATAGGGTATAAAAGGGATAGAAAAAAGCTACTGAGACCCTTTGCTTGGTTTTCTACCGTCTATCTGACATGAGCTTGTTCTGCTCGGTGATGCCTGTGTGCCATGCCATCCTTCCTTACAGCCAACTGATTATGGACTGAAACTTCTGCTGCCTGTGAGCTAAATAAACCTCACCTCCTATAACTTGGGGTGTTGAGTATTTTGTCTCAGTAATGAGAAAAGTGCATAAGACAACCTCTGAAGTAGGTGTTGCCCTACCTTGGCACATATCTCCCTGCCGCCAGCCGTCTACCTGTAGTCTGCTCTGCATGGTGGTCACAATTCTTTTCCTAGTGTCCTTCCCAGACAAGTCATTGCCTTGTTTGAAATGCTTTGATGTCTGTGCATTATTCAGACACTGGTTCTCAATCCTGACTGCACGGGAAAATAACCACTTTGAGAAATACCAATGGCCACGCCTCACTTCAGAGTTTCTGACTCAATTTTTCTGAGGAGATTGAGCTCCTAGAAAATTATAGAACACCCAGTTAAATTTGAATTTCAAATAAATGCTAATAACTTTTTATTATAAATATGTCCCAAACGTTGCACGGAGCATACTTAACTCAATATTCCATTTATCAAAAATTCACATTTAACTGAGTGTCCTGTACTTTTACTTGAAAAAAAAAAGTGATTGTGTTTTCATCATTCATGTTTGCATTTCCTAATATTTGAGTGTATTATAGGGCAGCTAAAGATGAATATTTTGTAAATATCCTCAGTTAAATCATGTGTACAATGAGGGTGGAAATTACTGGCTTGAAGAAAATAATTCTGAATAAGAAAATCTAAATTCCTCATCGAGGGATAAAGGGACCTTCAGAATTTGACCTCTCCTTTTCAGTCTTACTCCTGTCTCTTTCCTTATCACATAACAACCATCTGAAATGCCTTCTGCCTTCCTGCCTCCAGGTCTTCGCACTGTCTCTTAGGCCTGAGATTTCTCTTAAGGTCTGTTGGTGAGCTCCCAATCATGCTTTAGGGCTCAAATCTGACTTCCCCAGGTAATGTAAAATTTGTGGTTGTCCCTACTGTTACAGGGTTTTGTATGCGTGTCTGCTGTTTTAACTATTCCTACTAAAAATTATATGCTTAAATTATAAACTTTTTGTCAATCAATTAGGCACTTCACATTGAATATTTTGAATTCTTGTGATTAAGTTATAATTATTTGCTAATTGGCTAAGTAGCAGTGGGCTTTTTAAGTTATATGAAAATAGAACCTTTCCAGCATGTGTCAAATATAAAAGTTTGAAGCCATTAATATGCATTATGCTGTTTATTATATGCTAAAATCTTAAGATGTTAAATGCAACATACAGTGAAAAAGTATATTTTTTGGCAGGATTCCTGTCACTCATCTTATCTGTTAGCCCATTAAATAGAAGAAAGGGAAATAGAATAAGATAGCTAAGACAAAACACTTGTTTCCATGGTTTCAGCATTTAAAAATCTGTTTACATTTCTAGTCTCCCAATAATTTCCTAGTGGTACTGTGAATTTTATCCATAATATTTTGTGTACATCATGTATTGATTTATGTGGAGCTTTGATAAATCTAATTAAAATTGCCATATTTAGTATTATACAGTTTGATACAAATTCTTATATCTAACAATTAGCAACACATCTCATAGTAAAATGTTACTGATTAAGATTCTCCCAGTGGTAACAGGTTATGATTTGAATGGAGACTGCTGAAGTAGCTTTTGATTCTTCATTCATGGTAGCACATTTGGGTTGCTGCCACAAAACACCATAATAGCTTGTAAGCAGCAGGAATTTATTTCCATTTAGAGTCTGTAAAGTCCAAGATCAAGGCATTAGCAGGCTCCATGTCTTCTGAAGGCTTCTTCTCTGGATCATAAATGGGCCCTCCAAAGGATATGAAAGACTAACAGCCTCCACAGGGCCCTGGTGAAAGAGCACTAATCCACTCATGTTGGCAGTAATTTCACAAAGCCCCACCTCTTTATATGATTGCAACAGACATGCAGTTTCAACATACGAATTTGGAGAAGACACAAGCATGTGAAATGCAGCCATGCTCATTTACCAATGATCTCTTTTGGAGTTGAAAGAGTAAGAAAGAAATGTCTGCTGTTCATAATTATCAGATTAAAACTACAACAGAGTTCCAGTTGAGGAATTAGAAAAAGCCCCATTCTAGGAGGATAGAAATCTGGTTACCCCGAATGTGTCATTCATGTTTGCTGCTCCCATTTTGAACCAGATGGGCTACTCAGAGCAAGGTGGTAACTATTTCTAGTTGAGCTCTGGGCTTTATAGACTTTCCGGTAAAATTATTGATTTTTAAAAGTGTTTTGTGAACTATATGATCTCACATTTTTGTTAACAGTTTACAAAGTAAATTAGTGTTCACAATGTGCCCCAAATTTCTGTCTCTATAGACACAGGGTACCCACTTTTTGTTGCCGGGGAGTACCTCTGTCTTCCGTTAAGCTTTCCCCAGGGCTGTCTTCCCTTTTATTGTTTGGTAGTAGATGTAATACTGCTTTCCACAATGTCCTACCAGGGAGAGTTAAGCTTCTCCTGCTCTCTGCTACACTTTTTCTAACTGCATCTGTGGGTTTGAAAGCTTGCCTTCTTTATAGGTAGTACCCACCCTAAAGACAGAAACTTAGAAACTTTTCCTAGTCTTAAGTACTGTGATTGTCACAAACTGAGTTTTCATTATATTAATTTGCTTCACAAGTTTGCTAGAAAGGTTTTCATAGAACCAAGTTAGTTGTTATTAACTTGGATTAACAAATTGACAAGTGAATATTTGAGATGTTCAACATAAAGGGCTTGTCTTAGGTAATTTTCTTGCTGCTGAGACAAAATACCTGAAACCCAAAGTTAGAAGAGGAAAGGGCTTTTTTCAGTTCAGAGTTCATAGAGGTTTTGCTTGACTTTAATGCAAGGCAGCATGGCAGAGGGGCATCATAAGGTAGAAACAGTTCATGGTAGGTAGAAGATAGAAGGCAGCAAGGCAACAAGCAGTAAGTGGCTAGCAGTAAACCCCTTTCTGTCCCTGATATCTACCCGGGATATTCGCCCTTCAGAGAGGTAGCACACACACCCAGGGTAGGGCAGTCTACCACGGAGGCAGCATCCCACCATGAATCAATCCCAGCATCACACTCTTGATCCCTGTACCACACACTCCAGATCCAGCCACCTCCAAAAAGCCCCACCTATGACTGCAGGAGCTTTTGGGGGACATCCGGATATAAGCCATAAGAGGATTTAATAATTTTTTTTTAGCAAAAGGCAGATAATCAATGCACACACATTTCAGTAGGAGTAATCAGAACCATAGATGTGCCCGTAGAATCTTGCAAGGGTAGGATGGCCTACAAGTTACTTTTGTAGCTAAGAAAAATTTTGGTGTTAAAAAATTATTTGGAGTTTGCCCACAAATGAGAAAAGAAATTCCAGGCCTGGGAGACATCATGTGCACAAAGGTAGAAAAAAGAAAATTTCAAGATATTTAGGAGAACTGGGGGGAAAAGGGAGGCAAAAATGAAAAGAAGGCAGAGACTGAGTTCTAAAGGTCTTTTTGTGCCATGGTAAGAAGTTTGCATTCTCTCTTACTTACAGCTTCTCTTGCAAATCAGTTGTTTCAACCCTCAGTGCACATGTGACTTAATTCTATTTTTTTGTTCAGTAAATGATTAAACACTGATCTTTTTTCTAGACCCAGAGAGTTTATTTTCATAGCATTCTTCTGCTTAAATTTTGATTTATTTAAAGATGAACTTGCTGGAATAATGATGATAAATATCATTTACATTTACATAATGCTTTATACCTTTCAGAACAAATAGTGTTCCAATAAAATATATGCAATTTGTTTTGATCCTTTGTGAAGTAAAGAAGCTGTTCTGATTATATAAGAAAAGGAGAAATTAAGTATTTTCCAATTCCATATGTCAAGCAAGGACACTGAAAACGGACCATTTTCTGTGTCATTGTTCACTATTATCTACTTAACATTGAATCACAGTGTGCAAAAGGCACAGAGAACGTCTGATTCTCTTAGCAGTTGATCTGAGAAATCCCCAAAGGAGAGAGCCCACAGTAATGGAAGCATTCATGAAGATTCCCTCAGAAAAATGGGCACAAAACTCTTAAAGATTATGCTAAAAGCACAACTAGTTTGTAAATTGTTTGCCGAGAGTAATAGGATTGGAGGATTGCCACAGCTTTGGGTTGAAGGAACAAAGAATAGAAAGTTTTTAATGATTTTCTCAATAAAAGATAGGCTTTTGATAAAGAAAAGTGAGCCAGAAAAATTATATCATATGGTAAGAAAAGATTGCTTCACCTATTCCCAGAAGTGACTAGACATATGCACCATGTCTGAGGATGGCAGGGTTAGAGTAAGTGGGTGATAATCTTTTCTTGCATATCCCTAGGTCAGCATTTCAAGGCTTAAGTAATGATTATATGTGTATATAACTAAGGCTAAGGCTGGGACACTGCACTGTGATGAACTGTGGCTATAATTACCGGATAGAGTTATAGTCTACTACATGGACAGCCGGGAGAGACCTACACACTGATGCCTTGAGACCCTGAAACCAGAAGCCATAGCATGTGCCAGTCTGTAGTACAAAAAAAAAAAACAGTCCTAATCCCAGAAGCTCTTTTCGTGTTATTGCTGTGTCACATTTCCTCCACTGTCTATCCTGGCTCCATGCTCACATAGTTAGATAAGGATTAAAATTTCATTTATGTTTGGGCTATAAAATACAAGCATAAGGTACAAAATTGTAAGGAAATAAACTTCAATAGTGTATTCACCAAGGGTTGCAAAAGCATTTTTTATTTTAAAAACAAACAAGAGGATGAAAAGGATGCAGAATTTTCAAAAAAGAAAGAATTAACATTTGAGGATTTGTGTTGAGAATTTGACTGTGATTCCAATGCACTTTCCTTGATAAGTGATGTTTGTTTTTTCTCTGTTTATTCTGTTTTTATGCTGAATTTCTGGGATCTTATTATATTTCTGGGTGTAGAGTTATTTGGCTATGGCTGTTTGGAGTTCTATATGCCTCAGTTATCTGAATATCAGATTCTTAGCTCATGCTTGGGAAATTTTCTGCTATAACTTCTGAAAATAGTTTTTTACATCATTTGTGTTGACTGCTGTGTCTTCATTTACACCTATCAATCTTACATTGTTTTTCTTTGGAACTGTTATTTCATAGTCCTTTGCTATTTTTAAGAGTTCTTTTCTTTTGTGATCACTAGCTGTGTGATTCTGTCTTGGAAGTCTAAATCCAGTTTCATTTGAGCAGTTTTGCCAGTTTTTAATAGCATTTTTAATTTCCTTGCTATCTCTTTGAATGTGTTTCATGCATTATATTTCTTTCCTACGTTGCTTATTTAGTGTTTCCATCTTCTTCCCATGCTTCCCTACTTTTTAATTTATGTCTTCTTTAGTATGCTGAGCAACTCCTTCATTAAGGTTGTCATTTCTTCCTTTACCTGAGAGATTATTTTTCATCTGACTTGGTCTATAGCCTCATGGATCTGTTTCTTTACTTCACATGCTATTTTTTCAGAAATGTCACATGTACGGTTTCCACTGTCCTCTCTTTTGATGTCTCCTGTACTTGTTCTAGATGGGCTGGTGGTTGGAGGTTGTATTTTGCTTTTTCATTTTGTCATTTTCACCTCTTAGCTAATATTTAATTCATTTCAATCCTGCTAATTTTGACTGTCTGCCATGTGTGTCTTAGGGTCCTATTGTGTGGCGGATATTCACCCAGCTGCTTGGTCTTGCAGTGTAGGGAGGGGCTGGCCTCCTGAATTCCTCCTGCAGAGCCCTATATCCTCCCAGGCTGACTAGCCCAGCAGTATTGATGTGAACTAGCCCTTAACGTGTCTTGTTACTGTGGCTTTAGACTGTTTCAGGCCATCAGACCTACCTGTCTATGATGCACATCCAAACTGGGACCCTATTGTATCACTGGGGGTCTCACAGCCCCAGTCATGTTCCTCCAGGTTAGGGGAGGCCTTGCCAGCACTTTTGTCAGCCCAGTCAGGGTTCTCTGTATGGAAGAAGGTCTCATCTGTGCTTTTGCCAGCCTACTGAGATCCTGCAGGTAGGGAGAGGGTTCGCCAAGGCTCCCGCGTACCTGCTGAGGTCCTCTGCTTGGTGGAGGGACTCATGCTTTTGCTGGCCCGCCAAGGCCCTCTAGGTAGGAGAAAGGGTTCTCTGAGGCCCACACCAGCCCACCAAGTTGCTGTAGCTGGTAGGAAGGGATCTCGGATGCCCCCATGACGTGCTGACGTTGTCTGGCTGAGAGATAGGGGTGGATAATGCTCCCCTCAACTACTGATGTCTTTCAGGTGTGGGGGAAGTGTGACCATGGCCCCCCTCGGCTGCTGGGGTCTTTAGGGTATATGGGAAGAGCCAAAAGAGCATTTTTATGGGAAATAAAATAAAATGTATCTTTGGTAGTGAAACTTCACACATCACAAATCTAAAAGAGAAAGAACATCCTCAAGCTGTTGAAATCACACCAAGTGTATGATCCCTTCGTCCTCCCATGCATGAGATGTACACCAGGCCCACTGAAAAGGCCACACACAGCAATTCAGAGTCCTGCAATCTAGTGATCTTTACATGGAATATATTACTTGGATGGATGCATGTCTTTTCATGGCTTTTAAGGAATGCATGTTCTGGGCTTTAACATCGGCATGAACTCTTATCTAGTCTTAGTTCTATGGCTATGACACTCTTTTGGTTCTTCCTTCCTGTCTTCCCCTTTAACAAATGTCCTTTCCCTACTTTGCAAAAGGAAGTTATATCCCTTATGAGTTTCCCTCAGTGATGCAAAAATCTCCAAATTCCAAAAGGAGGAATAATTTTTAATGTTATCCGAGATGCCTTTTTTCGTCAAAGTGCCATAAATTTAAGATCTTCTCTTTCTTATATACATATCTGTTAAGAATGAAGCATAACATGAAAAGAAGTTGGTTTGGCTTACAATTTATTCCAGTTGGAGTATTTTTGTAAATTGGGTGTCAGAGATTATTCTATTTTCTTATCAGAACCCTGACATTTTCCCCTTTTTGGCTATTGTCAAAGAATAAAGAGTTCCCTTGGACAGCACCTCAAAAGCAAAGTACATAATTCACCTATGAGACATTGGAAGGGTCAGGGGGTCTGCTTTCTTCAAAGTGACAAGTTTACATTAATTTTTCATGAATGATCTATCCTCATAACTACCTACCTATCCACTACTTCCTACTTACGATAGTATTAAATGAGATGCATAAAAACATATTTTCGTACTGAGAAGTAACATTGAATTTTTCTATCAAAATGTTAGTTTGATTTGATCAATTTGATCAGATAATGGGAACTGGCTTTGCCACGTAAGTTACATAGTCAACATTTTCTGAAGTAGAATGAACTCAAAATTTAGCAGCAAGTTTTGACAGAAACATATTCAATGCATGTGGTAAGATGAAAGCATTTTATTTAAAAATATATTGTTACTGTTGTGTTGAAATTAACAATATTTTTACTTTCTTAACTTCCTTTTGAATGAATCAGGGCTTAAACAAAGTGATTCATAGTAAATGAGTGGCAGGAGTAACGAATGTCATTTGATCAGTCCTGGTGAGGCCTTCTTGGTCTACTTCCCAGAAACTGAGACACTGACTGCGTCTAAAGACTGGCTGACAGAGCATTGTACCTGATTCTTTGTTTTTGATAAAATCGAACATGTGCCGAGGCAACATATATGGTAAAGAGCACTAAAATTATTTTTTGATAATCACTATATGATATTTTTTCATGTAACTCTCAGAAGGACCAAGAACTGAGTGCAAATGCTCTGGTAAAATCCTTTCAATTTCCACTTTGTTATTTGAATGAACAAGGTTTTTCAGTTCTTATATTTATGAAGGAGGAAAGCAGTAGAAATGATGCTGAACCTTTTCCTTCTGTCCTGAGAATTCACCCAAATATGTGAATCAATTGAAAATGAAACCATCTCACTATGAAATGCATATCCATTGAAACAATGAAATCTGTTATATTTAATCATTATGTAGGCTTATGAATGTTCTATTTTCATAATTTGTTTACTAATATGAATATAATAAATAGATCTTAATTTTTTAATATAAAGCCTTATTCTAATGGAAAATAAAGATTTTCATTTATAAATGCTGTTATTACAGAGAGGCAATATATGACAATCAATAAGATACCTTAAAGGGTAAAAATACATGTAGTAGCATAAAGTTTAGTTAGAAATGTAGAATCAACATATAATTTGAAGAGAAGAAAAAAAGCTGTAAGTTTCCCAACTGTTAAAGACAATCATTTTTATATATTTTTAAAAGTAGATTATGGTAGATTAAAACCAAAATCCTCTTTTGGTATACTGATTTTTTCTTTATTAGTACATGTTTGTTCACAGTCTTTGTGGGGAGTTGGTACACACGCATGATACACCTTAATTCCCTATTTTCATCCCCTTTCCCTTCATACTTTCCCCCAAGTCTTAATTTCCTTCCTTTATTTTTTTAAATGTCAATATTTATAACAAAGTCAATAAATGTATACTTTGTTACCAACTTGTTATGAAAAGTTCCAAGTACAAATTTAAAATTAAATTTTTACTATTATATCAAGGGTCAGGATAATATATTTAAAATTTAAACACTAGGAGGGAAAAACACAACTGTGAAACTTTGAGTTATCTTCTGTGCATAAAGTGAGTTTCTCTAGCTATAGTCAGGCCTCCACTTAACTGTGCTTTGTAAAAGCCTCTTGTAAACAACTCTAACTGTGATAATACCCATTAATAATGCACCTCGATAGTTATATTTTAGTAAGTTCCTACAGGTACTGAAGTAAGATGAAAACCGAAATGCTTTCTGTTACAATAGCTTTACATTAAGATACAAATAATGCAAATGTGGCTGCTTGGTTCCCTACAGATAGCTGTTAGAAAAAAAGAAAAAAAAACACTCATGGAGTTATTATAGAGAACATTTTCTCCCAGGTTTCCTTGCTATTCTTTTTCAGTGGAATCCAATGGACATGGATTCATATGAAATTTAATGTGTATTTGGCTACTGTCGGAACATGCACTAAGCAAAGTGAACCAGGGATATGATACAATACTGACTCCACAGAAAATCCCCTTGCTCCTATAAAGAAGAGTTGAGTGAGGAGTTAAGGAAAAACAGCTAAATTTTACCCAGCTGTGGTAGGAAGTAATGTATTCATGAACACAGATGCACCTGGAAATGGTCACCTTTAAAAGTTGCAAAGGGTGTACCAAGGTCTAGCCTCGACTGAAGGCAGACTAGTAAGCCAAGTGACTGCAGGTAACTGTAGACAATCTTAGAAACATAGTTACAGCCAACTGTTTGAAGTGCTGCAATTTGCTGTTCTAAGTGCTCACCAAATTCTGCCTTGAATGGATTACTCCTATTAACTGGAGCCTCTGAACAAATCTGAGACGACTACCAACCCCAGTTTTTACATGGAGAATCAGAGGCTCAGAAAAGTTAAGGAAAGTTTCAAAGGTCATTCAGCAAATTAAGAAGCAGAGCTGGGGCTTGAATTTAGTCTGTCTGGCTCCAGAGCTTTAAACTCTATGGAAACTGCTATTGTAGACAAAGAATTTTATACTCCTTGAAGGTGGGTATTTAAAAATATGGCAAGGGCAGATGGAGGAGGGTGTTCGGGATAGTTTGGCCCTCTGCCTAGAATTAAACATTCGCTAATTTTCTTTTGCTCTCTTCTGTTTCTAAGTAAATTACTCTACACATTTATTTTATTATCATTATTTCTATCTAACATGCTGTGTAAGAACATCATAATTTAAAATATCTTAATAACAACCCAAGGAAAGGGACTTAAAAGTAATGTTCAAAGAGGAAACAGATGGCCAACAAGTGCAAATTCTGAATTCTTATATTTTCGTATGGGGAGTAGATGTGGTTGGTAAAATGTTATGCTAATAAGCAAAATGTTCTTGTATTGTTTTGAGCTTATTATTTAAAAATCATTTCTGAGTTCTTTAAAGTGTTAAAATGGTAACCAAAGTAAATTCTTGAAAATACACTCTATGTTTTCCTGAAGACTTTCCATTTTAAGCAAATTTTTGAGACTAAGTTAAAAATTGACTATTACCAATAGGATGAAACAATTTTATTCATTATGACGATTCTATAAGCTTATGTGTGAAAATACTGAAGTGCTATGTAAACCTGGGCCTCATACTGAAGCTATTTTTAAATCTTTGTAAACTTCCTGAGGGAGAACTCAATAAATAGGAAACTTGAATCCAGGATCCAAACCCTTAAGGCTTTTCTTGGACACCTTTGAGCCATTTCTTGCAATATCCCCAATTTAACTGCTGGCTGGAGTCTCAGCTTCATGGAAATCATTGCCCTAGTTCAAGAGTTCCACTGTCCTTTTCTTCAACTTTTCCTGAATGACATCTGTTTCCTTCCATTTTGGCTGTGTAAATAATGTTTAGGGATTAAAAATAGATAAGCAATCTCCAAATCCCTTACAAAATTCTACCATCAGAATTTATTCTTATTTCAGATCTGGCCTGTTGTGTTATCCTCCAATCCAGCTGTAGTGATGTGTTGTATTGGCTGCATGCCACACGTAAAAGTCTATCTTGGGACATCCTGCTAGAGGCAAAAGGCCAATCTGGCCTGTTTCTCAGCATCTGATTGATAAACCAATCATCCGTGGACAGCAAAGATAGTATATGTGTGCATATTTAGCAATACGTGTATGTTCTGTGTGCTTGTGTATGCATCTACACACATGCAGTTTTAGTTCTATATATTCTGTGAGCTCAGTCTGTGTATATATACATATATGTGTGATCACATTCTCGATGTGCTATAAATTTCCTCTTTTTACTCCAGTATGAAAATAATGTCTCCAACCTTACTTTTTGTTCCTCTCAGTCTAAAAGGATGTTCACTTTTAAGTGTACACTCAGAAGACTTCTCTATCCTTCTTTATTGCATTGACATATTTTCACTTTGAGAATCCTTAAAGTCCCATCACACCGTATGACATGCCGGTGACAAATATAATATTAAACATTATACTTTGTGTGTCTGAATTGCCCATTCACATATCATTTTATTTTTATAAGCAACTAGAGGAAATACCAGTCCAAATGGATATCAGCATAAACTTTTAATTTCCAGACCTTGAGATTTAGCATGGATTTGCCTCTACTCTATAAATCACTGTCCTAGATTCCACTAAATCTAGCAGGCAGGCTACATCAATATTTTGTCTGACAACACAGACACAGTTTGGAAACAAGCGAAGGAAAAAAAAGGTTAAAGTCCTCGAGATTCTTGGATGTTTTTCTAAATCTCCTATGCAATTAAAGAAAGCAAATTTGGATGGAATTTTAACAGATTAAAAGGAGAATTGTAATGAAGCCAAGATTTAAACTTTAAGAAGTTTTGTTCAAAAAGTATATACTAAGATTACTGTACACTCAGACATCAATGTGTACTTCAGATGAAAAAAATAGTGGGGGTAAATATTAGGGCCAAAAGAATGAAGATCATCTGAAATAAATGTTATGCAATATGTAGAAAGTTACTTAAATCCATAAATAGGTACTTTTTATGATTTAGATCTAAAGTTTCCCCCCAAATTCTCATGCATTCAGCAGTGGGGCTATTTGGAAATGATTAGATTATGAGGACACCATGTTCATGAATTGATTAATCCACTGATGAATACAGAGATGGATGTGCAGTTAGGAAATAGGACCTTGTGGAAGGTGGGTCACTGGGTATGACTCCTTTTTGCTCTCCCTGTTTCCTGGGTACCATGATATCAGCAGCTTTCCTGCACCATGCCCTTGGTTCATGTCATTTCTGCCTTGGATCCAGACAACCGCAGACTAAAGACACCAAAATCATCATGCAGAGTAAACCTCTTCTCTTTTAGGTTTCTGGTGTCAGTTATCTTGTCCCAGGATTAGTAAAGTGGCTAGTACAAAAAACAGGTTCTTTAGTGGGGCCTTTGGTGTGACTGTGTCTGACCATGTATTTTCAGAGCCTTTGGAACTAGTTTTTCAGGAGAAATTTGAGAAGGTTTAGAGATGTTGGCTAGAGAAGTCTTATAATTCTGCAAGCAGAGAATGAAGAAAGGTTCTTGTCAGAGTTCAGAAGATTGTAATGCTGAAAGAAATTTGGACAGTAAGTACTAGTCTCATAAGTTTTCAGTTGGAAATGAGGGGTCCATTGGAAACTGGACTACAGTCTATGCAAAATTACATTCTGGCAAAGAATTTGTCTACAATTTGCTAATGTTGTGAGACTACGTGTGAGGGCAAATTTAAAGACTGGACAGTGAACTACCAGAGGAAATTTTAAGGCAGCACCATGTTCAAGCTGTTGTATGGGTACTACTGGCTGTTTTTAGGTAGATTTACAGATTTAACCAGTGCAAAGTAGGAGCAAAAAGCATATTTGAAAATTTTGCACTTTCACTAAAAAAGAAACACCTGCAAAGTTGGGGACAAGGAGAGTACAGTTGCAGAAATTGTTAACATTAAAAGAAGCCAAGTACTTTGCATCAAGACAATAGGAAATATGGCTTTCAGGTGTCTCAAAAATTTTCCAGACCCCACCTTTCACAAGGGTGTAAAAAAGTAAGCAATTTTGAATGACTTCGCTTTGAAGAGAGTTCCAGGAAACCCAGCTCATTCAGGGACATCTAATGAAGGGTTTCCCACAGTTCAGCTATCTAGAGAGTAAGAGGCAAAAGGAGCCATGGTCCAAGTAGGCTTGGCTACTGCTCTTTCTAGTAGCAAATTATCTACATGTGGGTGGCTGTTATAGGCATACAGAATGGGAGGATTTTATGGTCATGGAAACTTCCACCCAGATTTTAGAAGTCCCACGAGACCAGGCAGTGTGCCACTAAAGACCAGTACTTAAAGCTCTGATAGTGATGTCAAAAGTGCAGGAATGATACCAAGAACTTGGAGATGCCTGCAATGTGAAATGCCTGCTGAACGAAGCCACAGTGTGTGGAGTTAGCCCAAGGGAGAGGCTATGTGGGCGGCAACCAGCAAAGCCATAAGGACATGGATGCGCAAGCCTTTCAGAGTTCACATCTCACCACAGTTTTCACTAGGTGCTGGACATTACATAAGATTTAATGTATGCTCTGCTAGTTTTCAGTCTCGCTTTGGTGTGATTCCCTTCTATCCCTTGGTCCTCTGTTTTCGAATGGAAATGTTTATTCTGTGCATTGTATGCTTGGAATTATTTAACTTTCTTTTTTATTGTAAAGAGAAAAAAGTCATAGAAAAATTAAAAAGTGATCAAGAAAACAACAAAAAACAATAACAACAAAAGCCAAATGATGGTGACAACAACAAAATAGTGTACAGGATTCAAAATAATGTGATAGAAATTTAACAGTTGTTGCTATCATACATATTGTTATCTTCAAAATAGTTTCTCAGGTTACCAGATACAGGCTTGAAAAATTGATCAAACTTTCTTTTTTTTCTTTCTTTCTTTTTTTAAAGGGTCTCACAACTGAAAGTTTGCCTTGAGTCTCAGAGGAGACTTTGGACTTTGGGTTTTTTGTTGTTGTTGTTTTGTTTTGTTGGCAATGCTGGAAATGTTAAAATTTCAGTAACTTTTAGAGACTGAGTAAATGAATTTGCATAATGATATGAATATGAACCTTTGAGGGATTAGAGGTGGAACATTATGGTTTAGACCTGAAGTGACCTAGGACAGCTTCATGTGTTCAGAAGGCGACTGGATCTTGGCAGCACTACCCTGATCAGTGGAAGCTTGAAATCCGTAGTTCATTTACTGCTGGGAAGTATGACCTGCTTAGAGGGGTACTTCAGTGATTAAATGATTCACCTGGGTTGTTAAAATGGAATTTTATTCGAATGGCATGTGGAATAGTAGTAAGTTGAGTTACAATATGAAATTTTATTTTAGGGAAGAAAATTGCAAGCTATTGGAGGTCAGTGGAAACAAACCTGGATATGACCCCTATCTCTGAGCATAGTAAAAGCAACAGGGTAAGGATGGTCTAAAGAATGGGCAGCAGAAATCTGGAGGATGTGAAGTTTTTTCAGATGCTATATCCTAGTGACCTCCACTTTTCACTGTGACATTTATCTGTGAGACGAAAAGCCTCCTATTTAACCTTATTCACATGTCCAATGCTATTTCCAATATCTCTGTATTTCCGACCATGCAGTGGAGGAAATCATTCCCTCCCTTGTGCTATTGCTATACTTTTTGCATGTATCCCTTGTTGCACTGACCACATTCTTATAATTTTTCTCTTTATATTGTTGTTTTACTGTACTTAATTATAAACAGTTTGAGGGTAGAAATTATTTGTGAAGCCAGAAGCCAGCATTGTGACTAAGAATAAATATTTTATGAATTGATAGAAGGATGTATAGATGGTTGATAGGTAGCAATATTAAGCAAAATGTTTGACATGAAAAGTGAAAATGCCTTGCGGAGACATTTCACATCAGCCTTTTGATGTACTCTCATGACTTTCTTTAATCTCTTTCCATTCAAGTAGAGTTAAAAGTGAGTGTTCTGCACAATGCACCCTTTAAAAGGCCTTATTTCCCTGTAAGTAGGTTTTAGCATAGAGAATGTTTGTGAATGACATTTCCAAATAGGTTTCTTTTCAAAGGTATCATTATATAGGGCACTGTGAGCTAATTTAGAGGGTTTTATCCTCTTTAAAATGAATCCTTACGAGGAAATGACAACTCACCAGGGAATGTTAATGGCCAGGTAAGAACGTTTCATGATCTACTGAATAGTTCTTAAAGTCATAAAGATTCAAGAAATCCAATAATATTTACATGAGTAATCTTTAGAGTATACCAAATCTGTGTTTTCTCTAATTCAAATTAACATTTAATTATAATATCTACCTGAGCAAAAATTTCTACCTGATTTCTAACCAAAACTGGAAAAAACATAAACTGATGGACTTATTTTTCAACTACATAGAGCTTTCTCAGGTTTGAATGATTTGATTTTGACCTGATATTTTTATATAACCAACTAAACCTATTAAATTATTTACTGCATCCAAATGGGTAAGATTGCACATTTGAAAAACATCTTTTAAGTTTTCTGCAAGTTGGAGAAGTTTGTGAGCATTCTGCACTTCATTATGCCAGTTGCCACTGATCAAAAGAAATACTTCACTCATATTTAACAAAGAAATGTGTTCCAATAAAAAATAAACACCGCTTAGCTACAAAAGTAATTATAATCTAAGTTTTCCAACAAAACACCGCAATGTGAGTTATTTGACTCTCTGTTATGGTTGATGACCTAGCTATATAAAAAAAAAATCTGTGATAGACTAATTGTGGGTCATTTCCAAATAGGGAAAAATAAAAAAAAAAAAAGGAATTCAGAACCCTATTAGGTACTCAGCTTTACTGCCGTCTTGATCTTCTTATTTCCTTTATAATTAAGTTTCTACTCCATGCTCAAATTCATATTGCATAGCATCTCTTCACAAAGAATATTTCAACTTACAATTTTATCAAACTCACAGTAATCTCTTTCCCTTTACTTCTTTTATTTTGATGTAAAAATACTCCATAATCTTACTCAAGCAGAAATGCTTAATACCCCAAAGATCCCAAGGCTGCCCCTACACTCTCCCTAACTTCCTGCAGTTTTTCTTTCTATCATAGTCTAACACAGATTTATCTCTAGCCTCAATATTTCACCAGAATATTGATATTTCAATCTTCTTATAGCATTAAAAGTCTCCTCACCACTTTCCTACTTCTCCGCACGCCTTCAGAGCTAACATATTTATTTGAAGCAACGCTATCATTGCACCTACCTTACCACCTGTTTGGTCCTAAAACATATCTGATATGTTTTTGACAACACAAACCCAAAAATTGCCTCACACCATGGTATGTGCAGTGAGCATTTTGCAATTATTACCTCTATGATTATGATTCAACTGGAAAAAATGATCACTCAGTTCTTGAAGATGACGCTCACTGAGCAGTGTTTTCCTGCTTTCCGCATTCCTCCCGCCCCAGCTGCTCCTGTGTGTAGTGTGCTACAGATGCCTCCTCTTTTCATCTTTGGTATTCTCCTCCGTATCTGCTTTTTTCTACTTGTCTTCTCATTCTCCAAGTCACTTTTCAGTGAACTCATCCATTTTCAGACCTAGTTAATCAATGAATTTCATAACTATATTTGTTGTCCCTTTTTTTTTTGTTTTTGTTTTCTTTATCACTAACTTAATGAACTCCAAATCTTAAGTCTTTATTTTGGCTTCTTTCCAGACTTCCAAACTCATATACCTACCACTGTCAGTTGTACCATAACACCACAAAAAGGCGTTTCAGAGTAGTGATCTCCAGACAAATGTGAGCACAGAATAAAGGACCAAAGATTTGCTACTGAATTAGTGACTTTCCCCTAGTCCATCCCAGGAATTATAGATGAGACTTTTAGGAAAATTCAAACTGAGACAAAAGTAAAGTATACAGAAATGTTTAGTTCTGGCTGAAATGGCATACAGGTGAATATTTATGGAGCATAGCCTTGAACATTTATGTTCCATAGCCTTGAATTTAAACATGATAGTGATTTCCAAAATTTCTTTAAGGTATATGATGGCAGTAGCAATTGTTATAATAATGCCTACAGAACATTCAAACTCAATGTACTCTCTCGTTTAGACTGTCTCTAATACGTAATAGAACCTACATGGAAATAACACTCCTGTTATGATGATTCTATAAGGAAAATTAAAATTAAAAGTCAATGAATGGATGAATGCCAGTTTTAACACAGTTTAACACATGAGATTTTAGTCTGACTGTTCTGACACAGAACCTGAGATTTTCCCACCAGTTTGCCTTTTTGACCCTCACACATCTTTACTCTGGCTTATGGGTCCAGTTCTGAGATGCTCGTTTTCTGTATTGAGCTTTGTGCCAACTAGCAGGCTGCAACCAGGGGCCAAGGTTCACGAAAGTGAGGTTTAACAAACTCTGTGACCTTGAATATAATCTGTTTCAAAGATGCAACCCAATCTTGGCTTCTGTCATCTCCTGAATCTTGTCGCCTGGTGGCTCTGATTGACCAGATAACAGACATCCAAGGAAAGCGGTCCCTCATCTTTTAGCTAACAGCCAGTTCCAACCTCTTCAATGCTAGAAAATACCACCCTTGAGGAAGTGATTCAGTGTTACAATGTCAGCCTCTTCTGGGCCAGGACTGGCACCGTGGCCTGGCTCCTACCTCCGAGTGGGTTTTTAGACTGTGCTTCCTTGAAATTCTCCAGGGCATGTTTCTCCATGCCCCAGCTCTCTGAACTCTTAATTTTCCTGATCTTTGACTTTGCAAGGCCTTGACCTACCTGAACCTTGGCATCCTGAATTTACTTCCTGGAGACTGAACTGGCAAGTACAACTTAACCCTTTCGCTCCTAATCTATCACTCCCTGACTACACAGGTCAAATTCCTGACAAAGATTGAAATATCTTGTTCAAAGTACAACTCTTACAGTCTGTTAAGAGGTAGTGTTTTTTTTTTAATATCCTAAGAGAATGTTTTATAAAATTAGACATAAAATAGTTATTAAATTGTATATGGCAACTTTAGGACTTATTTAACCAAAATTAATTTTCAATATTTATGATAATTAAAAGAGCCTAATAAATGCTTGTATTTCTCCCTAAAAAAATTAATTTAAAAGTTTTCCATTGATAGTACCTTTTATGTACATTTAATAAATGGATTTGACAAGTTAAAGAAAAATTCGTAAGCATTAAAGTAGAACACACTACAATATCACATTACAACATATTGTTTTAAAATTCAGCTTTTTAGACATTTTAGGTAGGAAGATTATAAGAATAATACTCTCTCCAAATTAAATTCTAAGAGATGTGAATGTTGTTAAGATTCTTCTCAACAAGTTCCTGTAGGCTATAAAATTTGATGTAAAATGGTCAAAGATAATTTTTTCAAAAAAATTGCAATTAACGACTACCTGATTTCAAGGATTTTCATTATTATTTTGCAGCAGTAAAACAAACAAATTTAATGTACAATAATTGAAGTATGTTTTCCAAAGGAAGTTTAATGTCAATGATTTGTATTTTCCTTATGCTTTTTTGCATTTTAAAATTATTTTTCAAAGAGCAAAAAATATGTAAATATTGAAACAGTGCTCAGCAAAGAATGTTTCTTTTTAAAATTTTGTTTAAATTTTTAAAATTTTAATTTAATTAATTAATTTACTTATTCATTCATTATTTCTTGAGACAGGATCTCCCTATGCAGTTCAGGCTGGCCTTGAGCTCACTTTGTAGCCCAGGCCGGCCTCAGACTCACACTGAACTGCCTCAGCCTCCTGAGTGCTGGGAATATAGGCCTATGCCACCAAGCCCAGCTTAAAGAACGTTTCTTTGCTTTTTGATTGGGGTTTTCAGTTTGATGGATAAGGGTTAGAAAAAGGCTCATTGCCATGGTCTTATGTAGGATAACAACAAAATATTAAATGTATGTAAGTCAAAGTCTCGATGTGTGTTACCAAGTATATCCATTTATTCAGCAGTTGCTCATATAAAATATCTGTGCATCTATATTTCAACCACAGATAACTACCTAGAATTGACCTCAGCTCAGCCAAGGATTAGGAGAAAGGTTTGATACTGTCTCCTTTGAGTGCCCAAAACAGGCACATTGAGATGAGACATAGAAGCAGAAAGATAAGGAAAGTACAGAAGGAGAGAACAGTATAGTTTACTAAAAAGTGAAAAAATAAAGTAGCCAGATGGTGTGGAAGTTGGCAAATTCATTTGTTTTAAGTACAATGTATAGCCTGAACTTTCACTGGCTTTAGTGATCTCCATATTGAAAGTGAAAGGATTACTGGCATTTATGAAAAGCTTCCCTTATTTTTGCTTCCAGGAGCAAGAATGCTATTAAATACTGATAAAAATGTAAGTTGTAAAGTATAGGTAAGCTCTAAGTTTCATAAGTAACATGATTCACTGAAAAAGTGTATATTACCGAAAGGCTTCAATTTTAAAAATAAAATAAAAAGTCACCAGGAAGAAAATCAAAGTAGAACATTTGTTCAAATCATTTAGGTTCATTTTTACAGGGGATCAGGAACTTTGCTTTCTTTTAGGCTCCAAGTCATCATTAGCCCTTTTTGCTTTGATGCTGATATGACACTGCACAATTCTGTATCACATCCTGTATCACATCCCGGTCAAATAAAGTTCGTAAGACACAAGTCTTCACAATACATATCTTAACTGCCTAATTGTATAGCACATTTTGAGCACATATCTTAATCTGGAAATTAAAGTTTTCAAGAAAAATCTACATGTAACAGACAGAACATAGTGGATGACAGGAGGGAAAAAAAGAGACAGTTGAAAGATGTTGAGAACTAACATTTTTGTTCTGGGAATTTCCACATGGAGGGTACAGTATTTCCCTGCTGAGATCTTGTCATCTTTACTATTTGTTTCATAAACTGTTGAGTCTATTCTAGCTGCGTTTTCCTTTGAAGGCTACCCAGAAGTCCTGACCTGATAGGCAATGGAGATAACAGCTAATATAAAGACAGTTTCAGTGAACTTTAAGAAAACATGTTTTATACTATACTATCAGGGATTTGGGTGCTTTACACGGTAGAGACTACCATACAGAGGTCTAGAGTGTAAGTCATCTTTCAACTCTCCTCATCTTAGTATTGAGCTCCTGCTCCAACACGGAATTGTTCTTCATTAATTGATATAAATTGATCCATTCTTTGATTTTGTTTTTTGGACATGATGACAGAGGCAGTATCGAGTATGCTTCTAGGTGCAGCCTTGAGGATTGGTCACATATTTGTGTTCACATACTAGCCTGGTCACTACCTAGCTGTGCTTGAATGAAAAATTAACAGGCATGGTAAGGAGAGAACATATTTCATCAAGGTGTTGTGCAAATGAGCTATGACAAGTGTTTGGACAACACAGGAAACAAAGAGAGTGTCCCACACATACTGTGTCTTATTACTATGTATTTCTGTCTCTGCTTACTTTCATGATCATAATATTCATGAGGATTTTTAATGCAATTTGTGGCACAAAATTTATTCCTGTCTAGGAAGCATATTTCACTGAGCACATGCTCCTCAGAGAGAAAGCACCAGGCTACCTGAGAATGAGCAGTGGGTTATTAATATTCTCAAGATAGTTTGCTTTGCCCAAACATAGTTGCATAGAAATCTTTGGGGGGAAGAGGAAAAAAGAACCAAAAAAAATTGAGTATTTGGTTAGCTAAGAATATCCTGGGGCTTTGAAAAAGCTGGCAGCCCCTTTGAAGCCAGGCCCAGTTTCTCCAGATGGTCCCAGGTCTCAGGAAAGTCCCTGTTGCCTCCAGTACACAACTGGCTGTCCTGAGAAGCTCTTTGCTGGCTCTGTCTGTGAAGCCACAGCCAACGCAGCAGGCAGTCCACCAATTTTGGTGACAAAAAGTACTTTTTAAATTAATCTGCATTGAAATATATAAAATACCTTTAATTTTATGACATAACATTATTTCGTTGTCTTAGAATTTATTTTATAACATCTTCCTTGGGCTGAGAGCAATAATAAAATAAAATGATCTGTATTGTAATCTCGGTGAACAGGATACTACTTCTGGCATGTCCGACATTGTAAAAGAAAAATGAAGAGATGAAAGTGAGTATTTGTTGAGGGGTAATTATGTGCTGTCTATCCAATCTAATCTTCATAACAACTCTTGAGGGAACTAAGGGCTGGAGAGATTAACTGATTTCCTCACGAGTCAAGCAAATCCAAGTCTGCAAGACACCATATTCCCTACTCTCACCTCACTTTCCTCACCACCTTCCAACCCTCGTATCCTGATTCTAGATCTTTAAAAATCACACATTCATCCACATTCTACCACCCCACCATTAATATCCAGGTCTAAGTCTCTTTAATCTCTCTCTTGGATGATTGCAGAAGGCCCTTGGTTGATCTGTGTGCTTCTAAAATTGATCCTATACAGTCAACTCAGGAGTTTCTCATCAATCAGACTGAAACTCAGAGCCTTTACCATTGACCTGAAAGATCCTACCTAATTCAGCTCCCCTGGATCCCTGACCTCATTTCTTTCAACTCTGTATCTCAAAAATCACTGTTGTCGTGAAGTTAATTCCAACATATTCATGTCTATAAATACACTGAATATCTGGACTTTTAGATTACTAAAAGTGACATCTATGAAAAATATTATAAAGACTTAATTTCTGAAAAAAAAGGTGAGAATGCTAAACTAGAGTCATTTGGTGTAGAAAGACAGAAATAACTTTCCTATACCTTAAAAGATCCAGCTATCTCTACCTAGAAATAGATCCTACTTTCCTCAGAGCAGAGTAATCATAAAAAGATAGAACTTCTCAAATCCTTACATTCTATAATAATGGGACCTATAATGATTTATGTACTATAAAAACGATTGGCATCATTGACATTTAACCCAGATTTGTAATTAAATGGCATCTTCTCTCACTTTCTATCTAAAACAGTGCACCTACCAGAACATTCAATCCTCCTACCTGCTCTGTTTTTCACGGCATTTTTACCTACTGTTAAACCACTTTTAGTGATTTGCTTTCTCGCTTCCACAACCACCTCAGCTCCACGAGGACAGGAACTTGTCGGTCTTGCTCACAGTGGATCCCAGACTAAGAGTGCACATGGACATGATCCATAGACATTTGTTGAATGTGTAAATGGTCTGAGAGTAATTTTGAGTGAACAGTGGGAGGCAACTGTAAAAATAAATGCTTAATTTCATCTACTCAGATTAAGGGAGTTGTTCAAGCTACAATGCTTGTTTAATGGCAAAACTACAACTAAAAGCAAACGTTCTTTTCTCAGTTCACTTAGTTTCTATTTTCACAAGCTTCGTTTCTGCACAGTAATTTAGTATATTGACTTGTCAGAGGAGTGGTCACGAGAAGTCACAAAACTCTGGTTTGCAGATTCTAATATTATCTATTATTTAAAATGTTTTAATATTGTTAATATTATTTAAATTTGGCAACTTGACCTTCAGTATTGCACAGCTATTTAGGTTACTTTCCTCATTGAATGTGATACAGAAGAAGGACTAGAAAATTCATCATTCTCCCTAAAAGCATTTTTTTTTGGATAATGTTAATGTAAATAATGTATGATGATACACACTTTCTATAATGGCAACAGGGCAATGGAAAGTGACACAGGAATAAATGAATGAATAAATTTTTGTTGGTTTAAGTTTTCCTCCCTATGCCTGTAATATAATTTGTCTATCACCACCATCAATGTCACTGCCACTTTTGAGCACTTGTTCAGAATGAGGCATTTTCCTATACACCTGTCAACTGTTTTAATCCTTAATTTCCATAATAACCTTCCAGTCACATTTGATAGATACAGAAACTAAGGTTAGCAGAAGTTACATTACACATTTAAAAGGTGACAAATATTTTCAAGTTCAATTACCTGCTCATGCAGGCTTCACACAATGCACTAACCATATCTTCTTAGATGTTCTTCAGAGCATCCCTGTGCTCACTGTAGTATAGATGCTTTGAAACACACAGAATAAAACCGAAAGTCAACAGGAATTTGAAAGATTGTCTTTCTCATCTCTCAAGAAGGAATCTATGACTCCACAACTGAACTTTTACAAAGTTATTTTAAAGTTTTAAAGCAATCTTATTTCTTGAGAGACAATGCTGAGGAGAATCTGTACCATTCAATTTCCAGATTTTCTTCAGATACACCTATGTATGTCATGTTGGTTTATATGGATAAGATGCTTGTAAGTATGTTAAATTGTAAATAGAATCGTGGACTTTAGATTGTATCTAGAAAAAAAGAATGTATATAGAGTCTATAAATTGTTTTCATTCCAGTTTAAGGCTTTTTTTTGAATTCAAACCTGTGTGCTTACAAGGCAGGCACTTATGCTGCTGAGCTGAATCCCCCACCCCCCAATTTAAATCTTTTTAACTTCCATAGATCAATCAAGAAAGTTGAAGTTTGGTCTGAACCTGAAAAAATTATATTAATATAAAATTGTACATTCATATTACAAATCTACCTGTCCTATAATGTGTCCACTCTACTATCTGTTTATGTTTTATAGACATTTGTGTGTATGTTACTAATAACTTGTGTATAAGCACACACATTCTGGCAATACTTCTTATGTGATTCCTGATTAAGAAAATCAGGATGGTAAACAAACCCACTTAAGTCACTGCATAGAGTTAACATTATGGGAATATTGCAGTGACATTCATAAATTCAAGTTTACCTTTGAAAAATAATCATCATATAACATTAAAAAAAAACACTGGCCCCAACCAAAAGATTATATACTGGGTGAGAATGCCAAATACAGTTCACACAAAGCAATTGCAGTAAAAACTGTGAGTTTTACTGCTCCTTTGGGGATACTTTACACATTTACTGTTCTTTTATGAAAGAAACTTGCACTTAGAAGAAACCAACCTCCTCTATGCAAATGGAGGCTGTGGATTACCTGAAGAGAGGATAAAAATGCAGAGCAATTTCTACCTAAAACCAGTCAAATAATTTTAAAAGTCAGACTTCAGTGGGGGTGGAGAAGTAAAATCAAAGCCTTCTCCTTCTTGAACTGGTTCTCCTCTGCATTTTCTTCCCTGAGTATAATCTGATTCAGAGCAGGAACATACAGTACAGTTAGCATTCAACTTTAATTGCAATGAGGTGACAACATACTGGGTAATGAGTTGTTTATGAGTTGTAGATGTGTTTACAGTGAGTTGACAATGTGTTGGATAAAGTGTTCTTCTAAAGTTGTAGATCTATTTACAGTGAGCTGGTGGAGGATGTTCATTAGTTGTCGATTTGTTTGTTTACATTGTTTTCGATTTGCAATTGCTATGAAACAAATTGCACACTGATGAAGGATGATTGTTTGTGCACCTTAATGATTTACTATAGTTGCTTGTCTGAAAAAGTACTTAACTCTGCCTCATCTGTCAGTTCCCACTGTAAAAGCTTCTAGTCACAATAGTTCTATTAGCATAGCATGGACCATTTGTAAGAACATTATGCATTTAAGAAATCTCAGGACTTTGCTATTCAGCCCATTGTATTTGGGTCAGCAGACCTGAAATGAATTCTTTCTGCCTAGTACAAATTTATATCTTTAAGTCATAAAATGATTAATAGTTCTCAAATTTACTGCTACAAAAAAAAAATCCTACAAGTCCTTTGTAACTCAGGGTGCTGCCAATTTTTGACCTTATCTTTAACCTGCTAAGGTCTGTGAAAAGCTTTTCAAAAAAAAATAATGAGACTAATTTACAATTAGAAAGTAATTTTATAAATAGATCTTAGCATATTGAAGAACAAAGAAGTAGTATGGGCTCTGGCTTTGAAAACTCACATGTCAGTTTGACCTACAGTAATTTGTATTATTTCCATATCTTGGGTATTTAATAGTTTTTAATGATTCACAGGAAGAAATGAAAAAAAGAAACAACTCTACTCAAATAGTCACCACCTCAAAATTCACTCCATGTGAACTAATATGTCTCAATATAATTTGTGTGTGTTCATAAAAGAGAGCTGTTTTACTTGTACACTGTGCCTCATTGACACTGCGTTAATACGTCATGATAAATAAAATCATCTTGTAGTAATCTGACTGCACAACATTATGCGTCAGACTTGGTGGGTAATGCCTACAGAAGTGATCTTCAAAGCATGAATAATTAGTTAAAATCTTGAAATCATAAGAAGAGTAAGGGGAGGATAATCTAAAAGATATGAGATGTCATTAAACCCAAAAAAGAACGTAAAAACTGATAAATCATACTGACTTTGGATTTCCAAAGCCTACATAAACTTACATGTTCTGATTTAAACCTAGCGTTTTCAACAGTTTCTATTTTATTTCATTTTTACTAAGCCAAAGATAAAATCCCCAAATAAAAGCCAATACTTTTTTTTAGTCAGCTTGTCATAACTAGTGGATATGACTTACTTATCAAACGCATTTGCCTCTATGTGAGGATCCTAACTTACAGAAAAATAAGGAAAATTTGAGGAATTCCTTCAAAATTCGTGTTCTCACTTTCAGAAGCGTTCTGAACAGAAAGTCTGTAAAGTTTGTAATGCTTGGCCCCAAGGAAGCAGTTTGCCCCATCTAATGTCAACTTCATAGGCATAGTTTCCCTGCCTAATGAGAAACAGGAAGACATTTAATTGTCTAAAAAATTTACATTCATAGATACACTGAACAACTATTTCTAAAGGTATCATCCAAAACCTCTCCTTTTGAAGGTTTTGTAAGGACTTTCATTTATTAATATTGATAGAGCCAAAGAAAACAAAAAAGAAATTACATTTTCCTGTCTTGATGTGCCATTCACCACTGAGAGCCAATAAAAATAAGTTTAGTGTTTTCCAACATGCTGACCTCAGACAAATCTGTCACTGGGGTATGAAGAAAAGGCATTTGATGAAGTACTGAGGTGTTGCTTCCAGAGTCACGTTAGCATATTCACGCTGGAAAGAATTTCATCTTGGAGCTTTTTGTTCATCTAACCAGATACTTTGCAAGTAAAAACGCATGGAATTTAAACCAGCTTTTCACATGGTCATTTTTTATGGCAGACCATTTCAGAGTGTAACAAGGGTAGACATCTATAAATGTATAATGTGATGGATTCTATTGTAATGCAGCCTGGATACATATGGAGGTACTGAGTGCCCTTCAGTGCAAATCCATTTTTATGTCAAAAGGAATACATTGAAATTAATAGGACATTATCTGAACAATACGTAACTGTATATACAAAGCAAAAATTCTAGCAGGAAGATACATCTTGTCTAAGTCATGTGAAAAATAACCATGCTAAGAAATTGTATGGTAAATTAGTAAGCTAAGAAATGGTAAAATTTCTAGTGTTTTTAAAAGAAAATAAGTGGATGAGTAAGATTTTATGTGTATTAAAATAATGTCTACTAGCAAAATTAAATGCATCATTTTCTAAGACCACATTCTTTTAGACACAGGAACATAGCTACTTCATGGCATTAGTAAATATATCTATAACATTGCATGTATTTCTAATTCATAATACAGTTGACTTTGCTGATTGAGAAATTATTTCATTTATTCATTCAAAAAATATGCTGGGGTCCTTCCATTCACCAAGAACCCAAGCTAAGCAGTGAAGAGAATAATAAACACAACAGATATGGTCACTGTGTTCATTGCATTAAAGGGTAAACTTTCCAGTCTTTGAATCTGTAATTTTAAAACTTCCTTCTGTAGCATTATTTTTAAATATTGCTCTACTCTTTATGAGTCCCTTGAATACTTTCACACTTCACTTTTTTGTGCCCACATTTCTTAAAAATGATATGCTTCCATACTTTTGTTCTTAAAATAATTCTTTTGCTTCTAGTTTTACTGCTGTATATGCTCAGTTTTCCTCTTTCCCAACCCAAGAATCATTTTCTGGCCATAAAGAAGATGAAAGTCCAGCCCTCAGCATGTATTCAGTACATACTCATTTTTCTACATCACCATCAATATGAAACACTAGTCTCTTCGTTATTCCTGTGCTATCCAATGAAAAACCAGTTAGGAGAGTTTGGAACTGGGATTGTAGTCACATATAATCAGTAGTGCTTTTTCTTTGCTGTTGGTACTAAGTCATGGTAGCCACTACCATTGTTGATAGATATAGGATAACCAGACTCAGGAATCAACTGATTAGGAGAATCTGACAAATGGAATCTATCAGCAAGTGCTCTTTAAAAGGAATCATGCAGATATGTCATAGAAGGAAAGGCCAGCACTTGCATGAGGTATGGCATAGTTTTTATGGCATTAGAAAGGGACATGCATGACCATGAAACCCATCAAGAAACCAAGGAAAATGAAGAAAATCACAAAACATGAATTGGAATAAACAAGAAAGTGAATGCAAGACCCAAATCCTGAAGAAGCAGTTAAGGAAAAGATAAGTTCTCCCAGTGTAGACTGCTAAGCTATCCAGTGTATCAGAGCAGGAAGAGCATAGGAAAAGAGAGACAGTCAGGGGTCGGACCATAAAATATGGGTTCTGAGCAGCAGGACAATAGGCAGTGGATAAAGCTAAAGAAACACTTTTCTTAAATAAATCATGCAAGTCAGTAGGTGAAGGTAAAAGGCTGAACCTCGCTTCCTTCCCCAAGGCTGAGCGTGGGCTTTTTCTAAGACACTTGAGGTGGCTGCCACTTGGGTCCCACAGGGGTGATGCTTTCACTGATGTCTCCAGCCTTGACTTCTCCACTGACTTCTAGAGCAGAAATGAGGAGACTCAATGGGAACATATTCCAGCCTGGTTAACCGCCTGCAATTTGCCTGACCTACAATTTATCTTCTGCTGTTTCACTGTAGGGAGGAGATTGCTTCTGAAACCTTTAGGCTATAAAATTTGTGGAACTAAATGTCAGATATTTGCTTACAGTCAATAAAAATGATTCTGTACTAGTAAAGTATAAACTAGGTGCAGCCTTCCATCTCTGAAAGGGCAGTTGTTTCACCTGCACACCTGTGATTGTCACCCACTGACTGAGTAACTGGACCACTAATTAGTGCCCAGAAAAGCCTTGGTCATGCTCTGCCCACATGCAGGGCCACGTGTTCAGTCCAATGCCCAGACTTCTCTAATGAGGCTGTAAAAGAAGTTTATATGGCACTTTCTAAACTACCTGAAAGAAAGAATTATCCACGCGTAATGAAATGATGACGTTGTCCTCATCCCCAGTGTGGCCACTAACAGGACACAGTGTGGAAGGTCAGGTGATTTGAGTCAGGTCAGGCAAAAGTCAATGATGAGTCATCGTAGAAGATGGCAAAATTTTTTCTTTGTGTCTGTGTGTTAAAGTTATGAGAGGAAGAGAAGTGATTTTCTCACTGAACGGCCATTTGGTCAGTTCACTCGGAATACAGGAAGGGAGGCAGAACCTAGTTCAAATTTCCCTAGTATCAGAGCAACTGTTCATGGCACGCAGGAGTGGTTTTCAATGGTATCCTCAGGAATGCCTTGGAGATCATGTGAAAATAAATTGGTCCAGGCTATGCCTTCAAAGATTCTGAGTGTGCACATTTGCTAAAGAGTGCTCTGTGACATGCTCACCATCGAAGACGTGGATCCTACAGTCTTGAGACTTGTTTGCCTTCCATGCACGAGCAGTGCAGTGCATGCTCCTCTCTGCAATGTGAAGAAATTTCCTGAAAGTCTCCCTAGTGGGCACTGGGAGAGAAAATCTCTGTACATTCTTTCTTAAGAAGGAAGCCGCTCGGAAGCACAGAGCTCTGCACAAGTGAATCAACTGTCAAATTCCTTGCTGAAAATACACTGAGACTTCAAGCAGTAACACATCTGGATTAGGGGGGAAATAATGGCATCGTTTTATCCTTGCAATAATAGAAATAGCAACAAGTAGGGATTTTACTGCAAAAGGGGAGATACCTGGTGGAGTGGCCTATTTATTTGAATTTTCCTATACCCTTTAAATATCAGCTTTTTCAATGTTACCTTTCAGAGACAGTGACCTTTTAAAAAGTGAAAAGGCACCAAAATGCTACACACTATATTGAAGCAGTTTATCAAAATGTCACCCAAGAGTTGATGCCAATTGCTAAAGAGATATTGTGTTTCCTTACTTAATTGGCCAGCTTACCTAATTCTGGCTGCCTTTGGATATCTATTGATAGGTTTTCCAGAGGAAAAAGAAAGTACTATTTAGGGCACTTACACATCAATATATGAAAATGGGACAGAAAATGAGGAAACACTCCCCAGTAAGAATTACTCTCAGTTAATAAAATTTACTTGCTTACAAAGGTCCCTAATGTACAGAAAGCCTTCTGTAACATATCCAACACCAACCTGGATAATTGCCAGTTAACCAAGCTGTTGTACTGTCCAAAAGTTACCATGGCATACAGCTCAGCAGAAAAATAGGAAACGCCGTGGAAATGACTCATACCACGTGAATCCCGCATGACAGAGTCAGGGAGTGTTGGACCAACTATAAAGGGTTTTCATTATTTAGGTCTAAGAAAGCAAAGGAAACAGAAATATGTACAATAAGGTGGCAAGGGAATCAGGAAATTCATAAAAAGGCTTAATCTGTGGCCTTAATTTAAAATATTAGGCTCCATTCAAGCTGTGACATTAACAACGTGATCCTAGTTATAGTAGTGACCATGCAGAGGTCAGGAAGAGTAGAGTGTCAGACACCACACGGTTCTCAGACAAAAGGCTTCTGATGAGTCCTCTCCCTTAAGCTTTCCTTTTTCTTCCCTTATGTGGACATGAAGGATAAAACAACACATTCTACATCAGTAGAGAGGCTGCCCAACGTCACTTATTCACATACTTTATTAATCTTATTTATTACCCCTACAACTGAAGCTATAGACAATTAAGTGGGCCTTGGCCCATTCATGCTCTCCAAGATTGCTAGTGAAGAAATTCCAAACCACAGGCAGTTAAACAGGATGACACTGAAACTCACTGCCTTGGGTCTGATCAACAAAGCATTGCTCAGCTTTGGGTAACGCAGTTTATATTAGTGATTAGAAGATAGTTGTCAGTCCTATGCATTGTCTTCCACTAGGTTTGGAGAACTGGTAGAATCATTTCAAGCCAGTGTTCCTGGGGAAGAAGCCTGGGTATTTCTAATTTGGGTTATCTAAGTGGCTCCCCAGGAGGTTTATATTCGGAGCTTGTGAGTACAATTGTGCATGGTGTGCACTGCTCAAATTCAGAAGCTAAGATGCATGTAGGCTACCTTGTGATTGACATCATATTGAGCTGAAAAACCACAGCAACACAACATATTTTACTTCTGAGACATCTGTGGTATAGAATCCCAAGGGGAAATTAAGTGAGATAAACAAAGTCAGTTAAAATTATTTAGGATGCTAAACTAACTATGCTGGGGGGAAAAATCTCCTGTGCACATCCTGAGAGACTAGAAGCCAAAAGCCCAAGCCTGAACCATTGTCCCGTTTGTCATATCTTCCCTCATTTGAAAGGTGTAACAGACCTAGAACTTTCTGTGTGCTTTTGACTAAAACTACTGGAAAATGAAAAATGATATTTGGAGTTCACCGCTTTATTTCAACTTTGAATTCTTTCTACCCCATTTCCCCATAAGAAATGTAGGTCCATGTAGGTTGCACTGAAACTACGAGAAATGTTACTTATTCATTATCAGTCAATTCATAAAGTTTGAAGAGGTTTATAGGTCCTATTATAATGAGATAATCATTTACATTCTTTGCCTTCAGTCTGTACATGCTACTCTCACATTTTCAGTGTGTGGTTGGAATGAATTTTTGTGGACACTTGATAGCAATGTCTATTCCTCTCTTAACTTCTGTTTGTTCCCACACTGACTATTCGGATCCCTTGTTTGCTGTTGCTGCTGTGATGGCCTGCAAGGTTTTTTCAGCTTCACACATCTCAAGTGGGAAAAAAATGTCTTTAGCCTACACTACACTTTAAACCAGGCTCCTTGTGGGATTTTCTGGTCCTCTCAGTTTGTCAGACTGAAAACTCCTTCCTTCTACAAACACGCTGAATACACTAGAAAAACTGTCAACATTAACTTTCTGGGTCTCTGAATTATAATTTAAAAATTACCACAACAAGGGGAATGCTTACTGAAGAAAGAACATCTACACTTCAGAAGAACTTCGGTCTATATTTACCTTGCTCTGCTGTGATCCGTGACTCCTTAGTTTAGCATCACTGGTGGTGACTCTTGGTGTAATTCGCTGATTGGTATTCTGATGAAGTAAAATCAATCTCAAGGGATGTCAAGGGACCCAGGCTGAGCCAGTTTCAAAAATCAAAAAGAATCTTGAAAGTAGCAAGAGAAAAATAACATGCCATATACAAGAAAGCCCTAGTAAGGTTAGTAGCCAATTTCTCATCAGAAAATATGGAAGCTAAAAAACGGATTAACATCAACCAAGAATTATATAACCACCAATAATATCCCTCAGAAATGAAGGTTAAATTAAGATGTTTCTAGGTAAAGAAAAACTGAAGGAGTTAACTGCTAAGTAGAGCTTCCCTTTAAGAAATACTAAAGCATTCTCCTCAGACTGAAGTGGATTTCTAAGAGACAGTGACCTAAACCATACAGAGACATAAAAGACAACAGTAAAGATAAATACATAGATAAATATGAAAGGCATTATATTTTTGTATTTTGGAATCATAACACTTATTTCTGTTTCTAAATGATTTAAAAGAAACATAAATCTAAGAAGTGAATAGAGTATAGACACAAAATTTGTTATGATAGCAACATAGGGTGGAAACAGCTATACAGGCATAAACATTTTTTATATTTTAACAAATAAAGTTGGTATAAATTCAAGTTAGATTATTGCAAATTAATATGACATTTGTATGCTGAACAGTAATCAGAAAAATAGCTAAAATGTGCAACAAAAGGATGGAATTATCACCGTATGTTAAAGTCAGTTAAGTACAAATGAGTAAGTAATAGAAGAATCAAAAAATAATTAAAACAAACAGCAAAATGTCAAAAATAGGTTCTCCCTTAGCAGTAATTATATTAAATGTAAATGGATTAAAATCTACAGTTGAAAAACAAGAGATTGGAAAAATGGTTAAAATGATTAAAAAATGGTCAGTGATCTACATATGTTTATAATATATTCATATTAAATTTAAGAAAGCAAAAGTTTAATAGTGAAATGATGGAGAGGCATAGCAGCCAAAATTTATTCCACTTGTTCTACTGTCCTACTATCTAGTAGGTGTTTTTCTCAGAATAGTCACACATTTGGACAGAAACAATGCAAATGTCCATCAACTAATTAATAGGTAAAAACAAAACATTGTGTATCTATTTAATGTCATGTTGTTCAGGCACAAATAAGAAAGAAATATTGATACATGGAAAAATATGAATAAGCCCTGAAAATATTATACTAAATACTTATAAAATTTGAAAGTATACAGATAGAAAGCAGATTGGTGGTTCCTAGGAGTTTGAAATATAGAAAAGGATTAATTTCTTGAGAGTGTGGAATTTTATTTTGAGGTGGTGAAAATATTCTGAAACAATCATAATGTCACTGCTATAATAAAAACTACTACATTGCATCTATTGCCTGCAAGGCAAGTGTTAAAACTTTATCCAGAAAGACAGATAAAGAGTTTAAGTCTCAAGTAATGGGGAATTCAGAGAAAAAAGGGGGGAAATGGCCAGGGCATACAGAATGTCCTTTTGTAAACTCAGAGACCTTTTCACCCTTTTCAATCAGGATGTCATGAATCACAGTTCTGTGAGTCAAGGAAATTTCATTTTAATCCTACAATACTGGACCAAGATTACAACTCAACCAACAAATTAAATGCTGAGTCAGACAGGATCAAACAGTTTGGACACCGAAATAATTCTCTTTTTGAAATGTTTTTCTATCAAGCAAATATTCATAATGGATTTTGCATACTTTTATTTATGAGCCCCAGTTGGCACCCACCTGCGACTCTGGCAGTGTCGCCATCATTCTTAATTACGCAGCTGAAGTGAGACATTTACTCTGTAGAAATCTGCTGTTGCCCTCTCCTCTCTGCTCTGCTTCCTAAAAGTGTGTCTGTGAGGCAGTGGTGTCGCTCCAGGGGATTCAGCGAAAATACTCGATGAAGCAGAATTTAGAATTTCTCCTGCTCAGTCCTCTTCTCTGATTACTTCCTGTCCAGGCACCCTGTTCATCTGTTGTGGCTGTTGTTATCACTACAAATACAGCTCCTGTAATCCTTCCTGGGTCCTGTCTAATAAACAGAGTTCATAAGCCAACTCTCCTGTTTTCACATCTATTCTGGGGAAAGCAGAAATACAAATAACCCAAAGGTCATTTGCCTTCCGGTTGGGAATGCAAGATTATTTTGTTAAAGCAGAGTTACCACTTAATTTTATCTTGCTGAGGAGTAGGTAACCATTATTATGGTCTGAAAAGCCTACGCTGGAAAGCGGGGCAGTAGAAAAAGTGGACCTTTGCTCTAGCAGGAAGCAGAATGGACTAATATTATACTAACAGTTTTTCTTTGTTAAGCGACTTTCCTTCGTAAATAGAAGGCAATAGACTTCCCATTCTGAAACATCACACACAGGGCACAACTGAGGAATAGGACACACATGTCTCCCAACTGCTGAAGAGACAACCACATACATGTTACCCTTGACCTCCAAATCACCTTGTCCTAAACTGAAACAGCAGTTTCCTTAGAATCTACTGACAGCCTTAATTACCTAAAAGTTATCTAAACATCAGGTCACATCCAATCTTCTCCCTCGTCAGTAATCAGAGTTGAGGAGGCTTCCCTTTGCCCAACTGAACCTGAGTTCAGAGTCAACAAATGTCAAACAATGAAACATAAACAAATCAACAATATAAATGTATTAGAACATTTATCTGTGGACGTTTGGGCATATTCTCAAAAGAGAAAAGGGAAATGATAGTATTTTACATGTAAAAGATGCATAATGATTTGTAATCTTGGAAATGTGATGATACATCTATATGGCCAAGAAATAAAAATCAAAAAGTAAGAATTAGATGTTACGTTTCCATCACCCTAGAACATAACGTTCATGAGCTTCTCTATTTTATTCAGTGTCTGATCTTGTTTGGCACTTAAAACCTGTGTAAAACTGGTTGAATAAATGAATGAACCGCTCTCTGGTGAGAACACACCAGCATTGTTTGCCCAGGTATAACGCAGCTAAAAAGGACAACAATCTCTCCTACTGCAGAAATTGAGAACCTACTTGTGGGTTCTGCTGTGAATTGGAGAAAGCATGTGTCACGTTGAGGAAACAACTGCTTCCTGACTCAAGATAAATGAAAAACTGTTATTTTCCAAACTGAAATATAGTGTTACCAGATTTTCAGAATTTTCAGTAAAATTACAAAATTGTTATTATGAGATAGAGACAAAATATAAAATGCCAATTTTGGTTCCAAACTGAAGAATGTTATGTCCGTAACAAATTTTAAAATGATTCAAATATTTTAGAGTACAAGGAGGTAATCCAGACTAAAGAACCTACTCTGCTACAGGATTGCTCTAGTAACTCTACTTGAGCATTGAAACCCAACTTTGGTTCAATCCTCTAAAACTCTCACTGTTTGCTTAAAGCCTAAACTGACTTCTAAGGTATCAAAAGCTTGGATTTAGATATTTCCCCAGAAAATCCTCAAATTAGGTAAAATTCTCATTCCTCTTCCTTAACTATGGTTCCATAGGGTCAAGTAGTCTCACCTTGTCTGCATATTCAAAGTAAGACAAGCTCTCAAAGATTCACTCATAAAAGTCAAACCCTTCAGAGATGGACATTAAAGTTAAAATGAAAGTTAACTCTTTTATAATGAGGGAAACACACACACACACACACACAAGCATGGATCAGAATGTGTTTCTTTCTATCATATAATTCACTACCACAGTTCAGAAGAAACCTTTAAAGGAGTCTAACAACTTGGTCACCAGCCAGTGGTGGGATGCTGTGGAACCTGTAGAAAGAGGTCTAGAAGAAAGAAGCCAGGTCACCGGCAGAAGACACTAGCATGGTGGTTTCTCTATTCTTCTCCTCTCCTCCCCTCCCCTCCCCTCCCTTCTTCTCTTCTCTTCTCTTCTCTTCTCTTCTCTTCTCTTCTCTTCTCTTCTCTTCTTCTTTCTCTTCTCTTCTCTTCTCTTCTCTTCTCTTCTCTTCTTTCTCTTCTCTTCTCTTCTCTTCTCTTCTCTTCTCTTCTCTTCTCTCTCTTCTCTTCTTCTCTTCTTTCTTCTTCTCTTCTCTTCCTTTCTTCCTTCCTTTCCTGGTCAGCATGAGGTGAGCAGCTTGTCTGTCATATTCTCATGCTGCTATAGGTCCAAAACAATAGGGCCAGGAGAATATTAGGTGAAATTTTGCAAGATAATTATTCTCCCAGCAATAAAAACTAGCACAAGTTTCATCAAGCTTTAGGAATGTCGACAGAATGAAATAGAACTCATGTTGTTTCAACACAGTGGGGAAGTATTTTGAATACTTGATGTGAAAGACCGGGGGGTCGTAGCCGTGATCCAGTGTGGGAAAGCTGGAGTCCTGGAAGCTGGGCTGCCTTCCCCAGCGTGTGACTATAGGAAGGAGAGAAACATCCTGACCTCTCGTCTTGCCCTACGGGCTTCTGTTGGTACAGCCCAATCTCTAAGTGTGACACAGTCTGCGAAGCACACGGCCAGGCAGAGAAGGTGGAGACTGGATCTGCAGGGGCAGGTGGGGAACACATAAGAGCCATGAAAGTTTACAGTGATAACATCAATGCTAGGACGATGCCTTCCTCAGAAGGGTCCTTCAGAGTCCCTTGATAGTGATTACAAAAGATTATATTATTGAATCCATCACTTCAAAAATTCTTTAGGTCCACCCATTTCTGCTAACACCTTTCTTCAGACAAGTCTAACATAATTAATTCTTTTTTGGTTTCTAAATTCATTATATTTCTAGGGTAACACTGGAGTTGTACTCTATAGACCTAAATCATGCTTAAGTACTCTCAAGACTTCTCAGTGTCATGACACAGACTCTCAGGCGATTTTCTGCAGCTAGCTAGCAGAAACATTTGAGATTATTTAATACTCAGATATCTACATTTCTATGCTCTTTCATGGAGGAATAGCTTACCATAATTTCTAAAATGTTTTTCATGTTATTTTGCTATTTTAAAAACCCTTTTCCCCATTTAAAAATATGCATAACATTGTTTAGTCAACAATGAAAAGAGTAGGTGAGCCCGTGTTTGTGGGAAAGTACTAGAAAGAGTAACAGTCCCATTCCTAAGTTAAAGTTTACAAAGTCTGAGAGAGCTATACTTTACGTAAAACAGTGCAAACCAAAGATAGAACTGGGATTAACTGCAAAAAGGGTTGGATTTGGGGTGAGAAAACATATGAGCTGAGGGGAAAAAGAAAATTTGGTATGGGAAAAAAACATACAAATTGTTTGCAAATTTTAGATGGTACAAAACCTACTCCAAAGAGGGTAAAGTAGCAATTTGGCAATGCCAGGCTTAGTCATTTAGATTCAATATTATAAAAATGAAGAAGTCCACAGAACCTGGCAGTTTCAGGAAGCCTTTTTATATTTAAAAGTGTTGCTAAAGCTTAATGAGTGATGGGAGTGTGAAGGGGACATGTACAGACTTCTGTCCTATTTGGTGTACAGATAATGTTGAAAATTAGATAAGAGAAAATAAATGCATGGTTTCCAGAAAAATTTAGAAAATTACAACCTGGCAAATAGTTGAAACTAAGAAGGAATGGCAGATTATAGTGGGAAACTCCAGTTTTATTTAGCATGTTTTAACATGTTCACCTTTAGATTTTGGTATTTAATCTCAATGAACTTTCCAGTAGGTAGCTGAAGTTTCATAACTGCAAAAAGGGTATGTTATCATGCAGAAAGTAGACCAAATAAAGCTGATAAAATGTTTCTTCTGAGTAGATGGATTTCCTAAAACCAAAAAGAAAAGAAATTCCCTAATTATGTTTAGTAGTTACTAACACTCAAAGCAAAGAGTAACCAGAGAATAGCAGTTGGAGAATTAAATAAGGAGAATGCTGTGTCATGGACCTCAGGAGTGGAATATAATTTCAAGTTCCCAGAAAAAAAAAATCATTCATTTTCAAACAATGTAAATGTAATATGAACTTGCATTTTTGAAGACTCTGTTCTATTTTCTGTACCAAATAAACCATAAGACTTACTAAACGTGTTCCATACATGTAGATGAATAAGTTCTTTTCAGTAATTACTTGGATGATAAATCTATGAATCCAATATTCAATATGGATTTTCCATTGCAAAGTCTATAGAGGCAATTAAATTCTCGTGGATCCTAATAAAGCAAATACTTTTGCTTTTTTCTAGATATACTTTTTAAAAATGATGTTATCATTTGAGGATTTTGAATGTAATTAGTGATCATAATTATGAGAGTTATAGTGCTGGATAATTTCTGCTGCTGTGGCACTTATATTGAATATATATATATTTTTTTACTAAATAAATTTGGGCTACAATTTGAGTATGTATGAAACAGACACAAGTGCCATTTTATGTACACCTGTGTGTGTTACAGTATAAAATGAAATATGTTACAATTGCTCATAAGAAAAAGTTCTTGAACATAAGAAATTGAGACACTTTTCTAATCTTTATTGAAAGAATGTTTCCTATTCATATTTTTGGTGTGTATGATTCTGTGTATGTGTTTTAAGGGGGAGGAGTTTCCTCATAAGGTTTCCCAGAACTGTGTTGCCATAAATAACAGTACAGATGTAAGTTGGATAAAGATTCACTTTGAGAACATCAAAGGCCATACCAGGAAGCTAAGTGATATCAGATTAGTATTGGTATACTAAACAAACACCCATTGTAAAGTATATTGCATTGACTGGAGCTACTGATTGTATGAAAGCAGTATGGGAAAATTAGTGAATATCATTATTTTCAGTACAGAATACAGTTTATTTTCAATACACGAGACTGGAATACAATTGTTTCTAGTTGGGTTAAACTAAGGGTAGATATATGTACCAAATATATAAGTTACACAATTATGGGGGCAAGCCTGGTTACATGCTTGTGCATTTGTTAGCTGATAAATGTCAGTCTCCACATCACTTAAAAATGATTTAGGGAATTTACAACCCTGGTTACTAAGAAGAGTTTTATGTGCAACATTATTTTCACTTTAATTTTTAACAATTTATAAGCATAGTTCCAATTCTGTATCTAAAGTGATATAATCTATTTGGAAGATACTTACATTCTTCCTTATATAACAATACTGATAGTGTTTTCTTTACATTTTGTAAAATTTGAAGCTAAATCACAGTTAAAGACAAAATTAATATCTAGAATTCAGCATATACATATTTTTTCAATTTTGAAGACTTCATATTTAATAAAATCTTTAAAATTATAGCTGATTTACTACACCTTAGGTTCAGTTTTTATTGCTACTTTTCTATCTTATTGTGCTGTCTATATGAAATTAGCAATTTTTATTTATAAAGATAAATTGATATCTGCTGCTAGGAATGTACATTGAGGTCACTATCTGTAACGCAACTTGTCAAAATATCAAGTATCTTTACTAAAGTTAATTCTCCTTGACCCTAGAAATCTAATTCTCTTAGAATTATAAAGAAATAAATCTCAACTGTTAGTCTTAAGGAACTTTTCCTCAATATGTAAAATGCTTTATAGGCAGATGTTTATTACACCTCTATCATTCTGGGAAACTTCAGAGGCAGCATAAATTATCAACAGGAGAATGATTAGCATAATAGATTTACATATATGATTATTACTATGAACTGGAATACTATGCAGTAGATTGAATATATTATTTCCTAATATTAAATGATAAGAACAATTTAAACAGCATCAGATTTAATATCACCATGTATATTACCTGAAGGGTTCAACAAGTTACTGAAAGAGTGAACTGTAATCATATCTGGTACATATTATTGTTTCTGTGCCATTCTTATATGAGTAGAGTTGGGATAAATAAGCACTGATTTGGTTCATGACAGTTGGGGACAACACACAAAATTAGATTTGCATAAAAAGAAGAAAAACTGTCAAGTACATTCCAGTCCTCAGGCTCTCCTGCAATTTTGGAACTTATTTTCATTGCTGTCATTGAATTTGCAAAACATGAAGTTTCATATAAATTTCATAATTAATAAAGAGAAAGACCATTGTGACAGTAATAAAATGTTGAAAGAAAAATATTTTCAAGTTTTTCCAAGAGATTTTCAAAATATCTTTCACACATATTTGTCTTTAAAATAGGCAACTGGTTAAATGACTAACTTTTGACATAAAACTGGTGGCAAAATGAAATGCCACTTCAACTGCAGACAGTGGAGCTTCACCAGAATGGGAGGGTACAGTGAGCTGGTGTCAGTGGCAAAAGAAATTACCTATGCAGTGCAAAGACAACCTAGAGTGGGAATAAACTTCAGCCAGCTGTCCCTCAGCCAAGGGACAAATATCTACAACACACAAAGACCTGAAAATACCAAGAACTGAAATTCCCTGATGTAAGCAACTGAAAGAGTAAATAAGATCCAAAATCCTCAATAAATATTGTGAAAGGATAAGAAACTACTCAAAGGGGAAAAATAAGTCAGGGAAAAAGAGAAAAGAGGAAAAGGAAAATAAAGCAAACATGAATTTATATAATAAAATAGACATATTTATATATAAATTTATATATATATACACACACATATGATAGCTAAGATGATTGTACTACTAATTCTATTAGTTCTTGGAACAGAACAGTTAATACTCATACAATTAGATCAACTGTGGTTGTCTATATCTGGTAATCTGAGTAACCCTTTTGAAGATAACTATCCAAAATAACAACCACTGTTTAATTCCTATCATCTTGTTTGGAAAGCTTATATTGGTATTGTTTTGGGCTTTTTGTTATTGTTGTTCATTTGTCTCTTTTATTTCTTGTCTGTTTTTGTTTTGTTTTACCCTCTTGAAAACAAAAAGAAAACAAGAATTGAAAAAATCAGACACTCCCCTTCATTTAAATACCCAATCCAAAAATGGGCATCTGAGATGAATGCATACTTCCTTTCCAGATGAAGAAATACAAATGGCAAATAAATATATGAAAAAGTGCTCAACATCACTGTCAATCAAGAGATACAAATCAAAACAACTCTGAGATTCCATCTCACTCCAGAAAGAATGGCTATTATCAAGAAGTCAGCCAACAGCAAATGCTGGAGGGCTGCAGGGAGAAAGGAACTCTGCTCCACTGTTGGTGGGAGTGTAGACCGGTACAACACTGTGGAAATCATTACAGAGATTCTTCCAAAGACTAGGATTAGAGGTCCCGTTTGACTTAGCTATTCCTCTTTTGAGTATCTTTCTGGAAGAATTAAAAACACCATACGACAATATGTTCACCCATTTTTATGGTGGCACAATTTGTAATAGTGTAACAGAAAATAGTGCCCTCCCACTTCCAGCCAGCGTACTTCAGTCTCTCAGCTGCCCACGTCATAGTTCCTGTTCCAATTCTGGTTGCTTCTGTCTCCTGGAAACAGCTGGTCACTGTGATATGTATTGTAAGAACCAACCCCCAGTGGGCAAGCCATTGTATCTGTATTTCTTGCTTGGTGATCCCAATATAAGCCCTTGACCACCAGAAATCAGGGCCTGATATTTTGGCAATGATTGTGATCAATGCCCATCAATGTAAGTAAATCTACCTCCAAATCTTGGATGTTGTTTTGGTGTTTCTGCTTTTGGTTGCAATAGCTAAATCTGGGAAATGTTCAAATGTCCATCAATAAAGAATGGACTGAAAAAAATGTGTTTAGTATACAGTGGGATGCTACTAAGCCATAAAGAAAGATAAACTTGAGACAGTTATAGCTAAGTGGATGTACCTAGAGACCATACTCTTAAGTGAAATAAATAGGACACACACCTGTAAATATTCTATTTATTTCTCTGGTGTGAGAAAACAAGGGTGTAAATAAGGACCAAAATGTATAATAGATATGATTGAAAGAGGAAGAAATGATTTAAAAGAAAGGAGAACTAAGGAGGAGGAGAGGGAAAGGAAGGGAGGGAAAAGAAAAAACAAAAGAAGGATAAAATGAAAATAAAGTTTTGTAAATAAGGGGCAGAAGAGGGGTTGAGGAGAGGGGATTGCGAAAAAACGGGCATCAAGATGTATCATGTGCAGGTACAGATTCCCCATGATGAATATGATCATTATGTATATCTAAAGTCTACCAATAAAGTTAATTTAAGAAAAAAGATGTGTCCCCTACACACAGTGTTCCAGCAATGACTTTTGAACTCTTTGTGATATTGCTCCTTGTCTATGTCTGTAAAAAACCCTGATACTTGCTGGATGACACTTGTATCAGCCTGTTGTGAATAACACCTTGTCCAAGTGATTCTCACTCTTCTGTGAGAAGCATGAACACATTTGGAAACTGTCAAGTAGTTCATCTAGGGATTGAAACAATGTCTGAATATTCACAATCGCATCAACGTCACATATAAATGGAAATTGAAATGATACAGTTTCTATTAATGACTGTTCTTTAAAATGAATATTATAATTCCAAGGCAGTCTCAAAATAATCACGTATATTTTCATTTGGAATTATCGTTAGAATGACTGCATCACTTCCAACAAACCAGAATACTTATGAGAGCTAGAGTGAAAACTATTAATAATTATTCAAGAATGACAAACATAAACTGAGACTGTTCCAGGCAAATAAAGACATGTGGTCATCTCAGTTATAATGCTCAGTATGAATGTCTTTTCAGTAACTGTTAACATGGTTATTTGAAGAAAATTTGGTCATATCGATTAATTTACAAGAAAATGAAACATTGACTGACTATCATTTTCTAAGCATCATCATGATTTACTTACTATCATTGTACTGATTAGAAGGAATACTTTATGCCCAAGTTTACCCATAAGGAAACAAAATTGCTCAAATCATGAGGATACAAGCTCAAAGAAATTATAATGTTTTCAAATTCATCTTCTGCAATGTTTTTAATTTATGGATAAGGAAACTAATATAGAGGAAGACAAAGTACATTGTCCACTACTGTACATTTATACAGAGCCCAAATTATAACACAGTACCCTCATTCTCAGGTAAAACCCATCAAATGGGGCCCATCTATTCCATTATTTAATATCTCTTCAGTCTTTTGAGAGTTATTTTTAGAACAACTGCTTGTTGTAGCAGACTAACATAGCATCGTAAACCACTAGAAAAGTCTTACATAATAAAAGCTGTGAAAAGCATCTGAGAACTCCTGAAGTAACAAGACCAGGGGGAGAAGGTGCGTGGAGGTGGACAGTGTGAAAGGTGAGTTTACATTCCGTGGTTATTTATTTTCCTTTAGGGACATTTGTTGGTTCTGGGTACAGGGTAAAAAAGCTGAGAATCTTAAGTTTGGTCTAGATAGAGAATCATGGATGGGACACTGAGAAAGAAGTCTTTGGGGGAAAGGCAAAATCGAGTACTACATGGGTTAAGATCTTAGGGAAAGGGGAGGGTAAGCAGCCGGGGATAAGCAGTGTAGCCAGTCTGCCCCTCAAGGTATTTGCTAAATTCTGCAGTTGCAAGAAACAGGAGCAAATGAAACTAAGCAGAACACCTTTAGTATCCAGAGAGAGACTTGTTCTGCAGTCTTACCAAGGAGAGACTGTTTGGGATGGGAGCCCACAGAAAGGGAGCCTAGGGAAGAGAGCAGTTTCTGAAATGAAAATGATTGGAATCTATGCTTTAAGTAAAAGGCTAAGCCACACATGGTGCAGGTTCCCATGATCCAAGCACTGTGAGAGCTGAGGCAAGAGGACCACAAGTCCAAGCTTGCCTGGGTCAGTTAGTGATTCAGTGAGCCCTGGTTAAAAAAAAACAAAAAAAGAAAGAAAGAGAAAGAGAGAAAGAGAAGAAGGAAGGAAGGAAGGAAGGAAGGAAGGAAGGAAGGAAGGAAGGAAGGAAGGAAGGAAGGAAGGAAGGAAGGAAGGGCTGGGAACATAGCTCAGCGCAAAGACCCTGGTTTCAATCCTCAGTAATGGAAAAGAAACAAATCCCGCATGGGGATGCTAGAGGAGGCCTGAGGTTTACTAAACTTGCAATCTTGTTAACCAGGTAAGTGGTCAGCTTAATACTTGATTGGTTTAAATGATAAACTCCAGTGTATTTTCCCAGTAAAGACTGACCCTCTCTGAAAGAAACTTTAAGCCAAAGTCCTTATTTTTTTTTTTTTCATATTCAATGTCTAGCATTTGCTCAAAAATAATCAGTCATGCTAAGGAAGAGGATGGCGCCCCTCCACACACACGTGAAGTTAAAGGAAAATTAAGCCACCAGGTGATTCAGATGCTTGAATTATCAGACTTTAAAATAACATGCTCAAAAATAGAAAAAGAGATAAAAATAGAAGGAAAACGTGTATCATCAGAAAGTTATAACTATAAAATAGAATTAAATCAGAATTTTGGAACTGAAAAATAATGTTGAAATTTTAAGTATTTAATAGATGAATCCTTTTGGAGGGGGAACCAGGGATCAAACTCAGGATCTTGTGCTTGGCAGGCAGGTACTTATGCTGCTGAGTTAAGTCCCCGGCTAATAGATGTCTTATAGCACATTATTAACACAGCAGAAATCAGTATTAGTGACTGTAGAGAAATGAGTAAAACACAAGCATATTAACGTGCAAGAAATACACAAATATTTAAAAATTTGAGGCGCAAAAGACGTGAGACACAGAAAAAACATCTACTATATTACATATTTAAGCTCTAGAATGATGTTAGAAGTTATTAATATATTTTAATAAAGTACACAGCAGAAGATTAATCACCCAGGAATGGTAAGCAATGAAATAGAATCCCTTCTCTTTGGACCAGAGCCTTGTTCCCAAATTTCCATTCTTCTTGTGAGAATGTCTCCATCAGACTACTTTGCCTGAGTGAAATCCGGTTTCACGGTTAGCTGGCTACGGACCCAGAACTGTAAAAAATATAGCCTGTGGTGCTATTTTGAAGATCCATACAATCTTCCCTCCTCTTCAGGTGCTTACATTTTTTATTCTCAACATGGTTTTGGTGAATTAATGTACTGTTTTTGAAAGCCCTTGTTAAGGTCACAACAAGAGTAACGTATTAGTTTTTCCACATCCCAAAGCGTGTTAACTAGCCCGGCAGCTACAGCCTCACATGCTTCTGGATTCATTCTCCCCGTTCTCCTCTCTTTTGTGTCTTGGAATATTCAGGTTAAAGCAACTGGTTCCTCCACAGTGTGGGGCTAAATATAAGCAGACTTATTTCCCACACATCTAATGTTCTCTGAAATAAACTTGGACTATGGCTTTGCATATTCCATTCTTTCTGCATAGTGCCAGTCTTAGCCATATCCACCCACCAATTACCATCATTTGAAGTATTTTTTTCTTATCTTGTTGCCTAAATATAATTTTTCCATTTCATGTTCTCTTTTAAAAGAAATATCATCACTCATAAAATCATGCTGACTGGGCCAGGGATATAGCTCATGGGTACAGCGCCTGCCTGGCAAGCGTAAGGTCATGAATTTGATTCCCAGTACCAAAAAATAAAAAAACAAACAAATACTCTGGAATTATACACACTCTGGAATTATATCACCTATAGTTTGAACTTTACAAATCAAATGATCCTGGTAAGTTCTGATTACAGTCAAACTTCAAGGTACCCAGGATGAGTTCCCAACATATCCTTGGGAGTAGATAAAAGTCAAAAGGTTTTCTGGAAGAAGTAAAGTACATACTGATCATTATGGATCCAATACAGCTTGTTAAGCAAAGAAGGAAGTAAGCAAGGGAGTATCCATCCAGAAATTGATTCCTTTAACAAAGTTTGAGGTGTTTGTCATATAGAAACCATATGATACCAGTAGCTTACAAAAGGATATAGACATGTGCAAGAAATCATTCCAACTTTCTTGTAAGATTTGATCTAATAAAGGCACAAAACATAATTTTCTGGGGTATGGGAGGCATATGGCAGCTAAGACTCAGATGGCGTGGATACTGCCTGCATGCAAACCACTTAATATCAAAGTCTCATCTCTGCTTGGAACTCCTTCTTCTTCCTCTTCCTCTTCCTCCTCCTCCTCCTCTTCTTCTTTACTTTTCTTCTTCTTCTTCTTCTTCTTCTTCTTCTTCTTCTTCTTCTTCTTCTTCTTCTTCTTCTTCTTCTTCTTCATCTTCCAAAAATCATGATGAAAGTGAAGGTGTGTCAGCTGGGTATCAGAATAAGATAACAACTAAATACTGTGGTATTTTAAAATAATTAGTTTATACAGTATCAGATGAACAGGAGGGAAAGAAAAGTTGGAAAGTTATTGTGATAGTTGTGGACAAGAAAATTGAAACCAGTCTTGTCTAAATTCCTTCAACCAGAATTTGGAGAGACTTAAACATGATTTAGAATGCAGGGTATTAGAAAGGAAGATCCCAACCAAAGTATAGGAAGAGGATGAAGATTAAGTTGATGGATGATTTTTCTTGTGCGCTCCACTCCATTTATCGACATAGTTTTAACCTCCTCTGCCTTGCTCAGGGCCCCTTTATTTGATGTCTATTTCTTCGCCCTTGGGCTTCTGGCTGAGTTCAACCAATGGGAAGAGCTAGCAGGAGGTGAAAGTGTCTGGGGCTTTTTTCCCCAGCACCCTTCCCACTTCAAAGCCCAGTTGTTGGGTTCCTCACTACATTTTATTTGCTTCTTAATTCTCCCCACTCCTTTGGAAAGGATCCTGTCATAAAAGTTGCTTCACTTGAATGACTGAAAATATTCTGCTTTGTATTGCAAGTCAGACTTACACACAAAAATAGTCACAAACTAAGGATTTATACAGAGAAAACCAAATCAGGTGTTTCTTTACTTTTAAAAATAGTAATACCTTTTTTCGAGGACAAAAACCCTAGTGATCATCTTTGCCAACACTTGTTAAATACAGGGACCACATCTGGAGGAAAGATACTCTAAATAAGAGCAGATGTGGGCAAGGTTGTGAACAATCAGATGGGAAACATAGGCAATAACCACACCAAATACACTTTTGCCTACTTCCTACATTTTTCCCTTCCAGTTTTGGCTCTGAGTCTGAGTTGTTGATTGTAGAATAGATTATTAAAGAGAAAAAGCAGGAGAACCTATTAGTTTGAGGATGTCAGCTTCAGCCGTCCACGGGCAGAGTGATGGTTTGTTGATCATCAAATACTTGATGAGTGTGCCATGTGGTTCACAAAGCAGGAGATCCTGTCCATCTGACAGAGCTGCCCACCTCATCTCCCTTACTTTTTTTGCGGGTGGGGGATACCAGGGATCGAACTCATGACTGCACGCTTGCGAGGCAGGTGCTTATGGCGCTGAGCTAAGTCCCTAGCCCTTTCCTTACATCTTTGTCCTGTTGCAAGTCTAGAGATCCGTATTACTTGAGCTGTTAGTAATTTAGCGTTAGATAGGAGCACACAGTTGAATGATTTTTCCAAAGTGGCCTAGTGACACTTGTCATGGCTTTCCAAGTCATGGCAGCTTCTGTCTCTATTGACATTTATCTACAACCTCCACTTTATGGTAACCTCCTGCGCATGAGAAACGTATTTAGTAACTCAGACTATGATTAGCAAAGGTTCAGGATCCCACTTCCTGCTCCAACTCTCAGAGAAGTTTCTTCAGACCAAAGAGCATCTGGGAAGACTAAAACCTCCTGTAGGAAGCAATGCAAACCCCCGGCTAACACCAGAGTCAACCTATATCCCTGGAAATGCCCAGGCAAGGGGTAAACACACACTTACGGTCTCTCCAACACAGACCTGAAGCTCTAACCGTGAGGCGTGCTCCAAGGAACCACTGCAGCTGTCTCTGGACTCAGCAGGCAGCCATGGAAGGGAAATCTGTCCGACAGTGGCTAAATGAAAAGCGCTCGTGTGTCTTCCCTCACCCTTGCTAGCTACATTCCTGGAGTGGACAGACATCTTTGTTTCAAACCCTCTAGTGGCTCTGTGAGTGTGTATTTCTTTCTCTATCATCAGCATGAATTTGATAAAATCTGAAAACCCTACATAATGTATGCCAAGCACATTCCGATTCATTTGCATATAAATTATCACAGATGACTCTTTATGAAGATTCTAAAATGCCTCTTAATAAGCATTTTCAAGCCTCTTTTATTTCCTGTAAACATTCTCTTTATCCCCCAGTTCGCAGAGGTTTGAATTTGGTTGGAAATGGCAAGCCCAGGAATTGTGAGCAGGTCCTCGCCGGCCCGAGTTCTCCAGTCTCACTTTTCGTCTGTGGGTGGTTGACTCAGAATCCCCTGGTCAGACTGATGCCGAGTCCCAGCTGTCAACTCATGTCTCCCACTGGTACTTTATACGCATTGGCTTTAAAAACAAAAAAGTGTTTTCATGTTTTAAATGCTCATTTACAAACCGTTTCTCATCTCCTGAGTCTTGCAATGTTCCCGCTGAGGCCTCCATGCTCCCGGGGGAATTTTCCCTAGTTTAGGAATAAATAGGAAGGGGGGTGGGGTGGGTGGGAAAAGCAACTCTCTTCTGATAGCTGTGGCAGCGGACAAGCCCTTCCCCTCACACCCATCTACTTAGATCAATGAACATTTCACTGGCTAACCAGTTACCTGCACGGGAAAAGGAGGCTGCTATTAGCCACACACACAAAGAGGCACACACAAGGTGGAAAACGCTTCCCACAGACTTCAAGTAAGGGAGGAAAAAAAGGCCCAGGGGTGATGTCTTACCTATTACCTACTTTCTTCTCTCCCTCAGTTATTTTTTAAGCCAGTCATTCTTTTGGGTACTGTTTCCTTGTGTGGGAAAGGGTGACCACATTCCCCTATCTGTCTCTCAATCAGAGTCGCCATTGATCTTGTACATTTTTCTCCATACATATATTCTCTGTATGTGAATACAGGTCAACAAATGTGTAATTGGGAATTTTTCACTTTAGTGCCGTATTTTAGTGCACTGTTTGATTATTCATGTGAATTGAAATATTCATGAAATTTGAGTCCATTTTTGTAGCTCTCCTGTTACGTTGATCCTACTGGTATTTTCATACGATGTGATGCATACTCCGTCAGTCTTCTGCAGACAATGTGTGTGTTTATTAAATGAGTGCAGTATTAAGATGACCCAGTTTCTGATTATTGAATGCTAGCAAAAATAATGTTCTTTTAATATCTCTTGGCATGCTAAAACAAACTGATCCTATTTGTAAAACAATGATGATGATGTTTGTAACACTTTATGGTCCACAAATATTATATATAACCCCATTTTTTCATCCTGAAATATTGGTTCAATTTATTTATATCTTATTAGTCCCTATAGTAAAGTTATATGGTCATCTTTCCTTACCACTTCAGTGATGTAATTGTGGAATTATTTCTTTCCAAATCTCTCCTGACAAAATTATGGAAGAAAGTTGATGAAATTCATTTAACTTACTACATTTTTCTGGCATATGATAAAATACATATCAAATGCCTCCTCTCTTATTAGCCCTCATATACTACTTAGAGTGCACTCCAAAACTTAATTGCAGAGGAGTCCAATTTAGAGCCCTCTGGATTGTAGACAGCTACTCCAATTCTTGCCATTTCTGAGCCAGGAGTCAGGGGCAAGGAGACAGGGTAGTATGTGCAATCGTATTTGTGATATTATTTATGGTCAAAACCCTAAAATGTCACTTCTTGTCCAACATATCCTAAGATGTTAGACACCCAGTCACCCCACACCAGCAAGGCAACTCGGAGGCAATATCTGTCTCATTTGCCACTTGCTGACACTCAGGAGTGAATGAATATGGAGATTTTGTTATTAAAATGAAAACGCAAAGAAGCTTAGGAGTGTTTGTTGTGCTGGGAGTGTGAGCCCAGATCAGGCAGTCAGTATGAACACAGGGGATATCCAGGAAACTAATCATTTTAGGGGCAAAAGCTTAATCCTGTAGCTTCCTAGTTGAAGGGATAGTGTGGTCAGAAGGAGTTGACCCCAAGGCATCTTTTCTGTCCCAGCCCTTTTGCACATGTATCTGAGTCTTTGGGAGAGAATAAGCTAAAAATGTTCAACAAGAAATATATATACATATATTTTTCCCCAAAGGCTGTATGGCATGACTGGGAAAGAGCAGTGCAGAGGGTGCAACTTTCCAACATTTCTAGAATAGGCGTCGCTGTGGAGGCAGCTCAGTGGTAACACCTGCCTGAGTGGGGCGTCAGGACCAGTGCTGGGCTGCAGCCGGCACTAGCGGCTGGTGGGAGATGAATAGCAAGACAGAAGGCACCGTCTAAAGTGCCAAGGCTTCGTAAGTCCAGCCCCAGTTCCCACCCATCCTGCAGGAGGGCGGTGGCTTGGAGGGGGCCTCAGAAGAGAGAGTTGACCAAATCTCTGAAGGAGAATACAGAGCTGACAGCACGGTAATGTGAAAGCCCATTCATTTAAACTAAAAGTCAATAAAACACACTCCTTTCCTCTCTTCCTCCCAAATCAACCTGTGACATAGCTTTCCCTTCTCTTATGCACTTAATGTTAACTTTGTACATTTAGCAGAACATGGTGATTAAGTACAGAAGAGTCAAAATCAAATAGCTTTTATTCAAAATGGTTATTACACTGTTAAATGGACAAAATGGACAATCCAAAAGTCAGATCCTAAAAGACATTTACCAGTAGGTTTTCTCTAAATTACTAATCTAGTAATTAGGACTCAAAATTGTCTTCTTCTAAGCTTATTATAAAAGTCAAACCATATGAAAGTGACTTTCCCTCTTCTTTTAAAATGCCTATTTTTTGTCCCTCAGTATGCTGTAGCCCTGTATTCAAAGCGACAGAGGATGCATCTTTATGCAAAATATTTCAAGATTCCACACAAGACTCAAGTTAACATTCATTCTACATGCTTTGAAATACTACTAGATGAGTTTGGGTGGATGCAGAACGGTTCCACACTATTGATTTTCCATTGACTTGGTATTTATGTTGGCTGTTCAATTAATTTAGAACCTGACTAAAGACTGTGAAAATGCTCCAAGAATTCATGGATCCAGAAGAATTCTCTGCTCAGCTAAATCCTCCAAGCTGTATCTCTATGTATTTTCTAGAACTATTTCATTTATCCCCCCAAATGTGTTGAGTCTTTTGGGATTTGCATTCATTGAGGAAAGTGGTCATCACAATAGCAACTTGTTATTTAAAAACCTTTCACCAAACAAGGCTTTTCTGTACCCTCCACAGGGCTGCTTCTCAAAATGTGAAGAGAAAGAAGCACAGCTGAAAGGGTAATTTTTCTTTCCAGAGGGCAATGAGATGTCTTTGGGATATATTAGTTGACTTTTATATTTTTATCTCTTTCTTTTAAAGCCAAAGAAGATTTTTAAATCCTGACAGTATCTGGAGTGGAGGGAGGAAGGTTGGCAAAAGTGGGATTGAGTCTTAGAAGTAATTGGCTTTACTTATGATTTAGCTCTGAGGAAAAATGCTGCAGGAGGCTCAAGTTTTATTGCCATTTTTTATTATTTTTACTTAGTATTGGCTTTGCCCTTAAAACGTCTAACCTCCCTCACTCGCCTTGATCTTCTCCAGCAAGCAATTGAACACTGCCGATCATGTGATCAGCCTCAGATAAAACCAAGTATTAGCGAAGATTTTCACTTTCTTTCCTCCTCTACCTCCCCCTAACACTCTGAGGGTTCTCACATTATAATTTCAAGATTTCTTCCCTTTTCCCTTTTTCATGCTGGCAAAACCTGCTTTTCACTTGTATTAAAACTGTCAAAACTGCCCAAAGGGAAAAAGTATATGTTTTCCCCTTGGTACTGAAAAGAGTGAAGAAGCATATTTTGGCAGTTTCAGAGTAGGTGTGAAATTTTTCACACAGCTCTGCTAGGGAGGTACACAAGACTGGCCCTGTTGAAGCATCTGATATTTCATGGATGGCAATTTCTTTAAAAGGTATGGCCTAGGGCTAAAATAAAAGATGGGGATTTACACTAGAAATGATAGCATTCTGCTGAAACAATTGTCAATTATGAGAAAGATGCTGTTACATATTTAGAAAACAAATGATGCCCCTTTAAAAAAATTTCCCCATGGCAAATTTTATCCTAAAATAAAGATTGGGTGTTATACATCAAAAATATACTTTAGCCTACACAACCTACAATATAACAATGCAAAATATATTAGACTGTGAGGTATTGATTTTACCTGAAAGCATATCAGTTAGTGAAATGCAGAAACCAATAAAGCATCACCATGGCTGGGTAAGAGATCTCTAGATGTAATTTATTTTTACATTTAAACCAATTACTGGCTTTGCTGCATTTAAAAAGGAAAGGCATATTCATAGAAGTTTTTTTAATTCATTCAAATCAATTACATTGATTTCATATTCCATATTAAACAATCTTACATTAGATTTGACACATTTTGATGGCTGTCATATAGTACCAAAGCCAGCTAAATTCTCCGTATTGTTTTTTCCTAAAGATTTGGCTACCCAAACATGGAAATAAGTATTGATTTCATTTTGTGCATAATTTATAGGTCTGTCTATTGCTGATTTTAACCCACAATTTGTTTAATAACAATGGAAATTTATTAAATCAGAGGTTTACTCCCCACTCTCTGATTTTGTCACAATTTTAGAATGTCTCAGGTTAATAATTGATAACATTCAAGGAAAAGGAATTGTAACATTTGATCAAATAATATTTACAAAGACAATCCTCAGCTCCTAGACATCAAGAATGTCTCAAGACAACAAATTTTATTTTAGTGTACCTATTATATGTAAAAACTCATAATGCATTAAAATAATTATGTGGGTTTTTTTCCTAGAAGGTGCCTGGGATTCCTTTTCCATTCTTGCAAATTTATTGATATTAACATTTTCAGATTTCATATGTGTCTGTAATTCTTAGTTTTTCTTGCAGAATCAGTTTTTGAGTTATGAAGGACCTTCTGTAATAGAGAATTTCTCCCTAATTTATTATAGCATTTGCTCAAATTTTGGTTTGTTTTTTTGTTTGCTCGCTTGTTTTGACAAGGCAATTCTATTTTGTAAGGACTTAAATTTTAAAAGTGGTTCTTTCGGTAAAATGAAATCTCCTTTTCTGCACATTTTTTAAAGAGCAGAATATTTTTATTGAAAGAAAGAAAGTTTCTCTCCAAGAGGGAGGCAGAAGGGGTTCTGAGTGGGTTGCCAAGGACCCAAACTTCTTCTAGGGATTTTCATAGAGCAAAAGCCACCAGGTGAAGCAGGTCTAAAGTGGGGAAAAAACAGGAACGCACAAGGTGAGCAAAAGGTGGGACAGACTTATGGCCAGCCAAGGAGATTATGAGTAAAATTGCTGAAGTAAGATTGATCAAATCGAGATCCAGCAGGGAATTGAGTCGCATAGGGAAGGGCCTTTGCCTTTAGGGGTTGGATGAGGGGCTTCTTCCGGCTTCCTCAAGATGATCAATACCTATGTAGAATATCAGTTCCTAATTTTTATCTTTAGGGTGTGGCTGCACTTGTTTTGTCTTTTGTCTTGAGGTCTGACAGAAGAGATGTCTGTCTCCCCCATGGTCACAAAGTATCGGATCTTCTGCACCGGCTCCTTTGAGAGCCCAGCCCTGTCTGACTGCCTCTAATATTTCTCTCTAACCCGGTGGCCTATACCATTCCCCCATCTGCATAAGTACCCCGAACAGCCATGCCAGAGAAATGGGCAGTGACCAATCTGGCCTCTTCAGTCTGAAAGAGGTCGCTGCTGTTGATTGGCGCATTTGACACTTAAATTAATTCTGTTTCTGGAGCCCTAGGGAGCAAACCCACTCCCAGTCACTATAACACACATATTTATGGACATTTTCTCCTACTTCCCCTTGGCTTTCACCTATTTACAGTGAAAGCCTTCAGTTTCTCTGCTCTGTTGGCCTCAAGTTCATAATCTCTTCTCTGGCGTAATCAGTCACTCTCCCCTTAGCCCTGAGTTTCATCCCAATTTTCATGATTCTTCCTCAATCATTTGTCTTCCTTGCCAAACATTCTGTCCTGTACTATTTCCATAAAGAATTTAAAACATTTATTCTGATTAAGCAACTAGCTAAAACTGTGGCATGGAATTCTGACATCTGCATGAATCACAATTTAGAACCTAAGAACACCAAATTCTCAGCCCTTTTGGTGCGTCCTCTTTATGGTGCGTCTCAGCATCCACCCCGTGCAGCCATCAAACCAAAAGCCTAAGAATCAGGCAGGGAATTTCTCAAATGCTCCAAATAGCTGCACATCACTACAGATTATGACTGGTTGGATTTAGGGAACATTTTTTTGGCTGGAAAAACATTCCAATGGGATAGATTAATCTATGTAAACCACATAGCTCAGCTGAAACTGCTGTTCAGTATTCTAAATTGCCAGCTCCGTCTCCTTTCTGCACAAAAATGCACATTTCTTCCTATAATAAAGATATTTTATAATAGCAATAAGGCAACTCCAGGGTGTGTGGTTATCACGAGATAATCATACCCTAGAGGGATCTCAGACACTTGGCTGAGCCTCATAACACCCCATGTGTGTGTTTATCTCATGATAACCACACTGGCTTTTGTATCTTATTGCCTAATTATCCTCTTCTAATGCAAAATACTAATTTTTGTCTAAAACAATATGTGCAAGGATGCATTGCTAAAAATCACAGGATGACGTTGGCAAGGCTGCTGTGGCTCGACATTCACTTTTCTTAGGGAAACTGATATCCACGATGGGACTTCTCAGGCTAATTTATAGAAATGTGTCCATCTTTGAATAAAAGCAGAGGACAGATAGAGACCTCTGCTTTATCCACTAATGCTCTAAGATATATTACTCAGACATTGTTCTGCTTTTTTTATGAGATCTCAATTAGAATTGAACATTTTAAAATGAGCAAGAATTCCCAGCCTGGAAATATAGAAACATGAATTTCATTTGCTTCCAAACAGCCAATGGCAGAGACTGGCTTTAATTTATTGTTATGAAATTTAAAAAGGGTATTTCTATGCTGCTTAGTCATTCTTCTACATATATATTGCAGCTGCCAATCTTTCAAGTTAGAAAATATATATTAAAGTTGTAACATTTTAGTACTATGACCCATAGAAGTTCATCAATCCTGAATCATTTTACTAATTTTTAAAGGTGAATTATTGCCTATTATAATTATCTCAATTGCACATGGTAATGTTCATAATTTTTATTGCATTGTTATATAAAAAACCAATAATAGCTACATGTATAGCTTTCTTATGAATATGATCTCAGAAATGAATTTTGTTTTATTTTCTTAGATTTTTTTAATAGATCTTTGAGCATAATGAAGACCCTGAAGAGATCAATAGTGACACTGCTGTATTTCATTATTGCAATCAAATTTAAATTATTTCAACAGAAAAAAAAATCTAGTTTTCTAGGATTTTTTCAAATGTTAGTACCATCTTCTTAAAGTTTTAAATACATATACATATGTGTATATATATTCATAATACATATATACACACATGTGTAATTGTCACGTGTTATACACACACACACACATATATATATATCACATTTTTGTTCATATATATATAATCTTTACCAGCGGTTTTGAGGGCTTAAAATAATATACTTCTATAAGTTTTAAATTTTAAAACAAATTTTCCTGCAATATGCACTCACATACCACTGTATTTTTCATAAAAAAAATATTTCAGTGCTTATTTCCAGAGAGTATGATCATTACTTTCCAGGCCACTCCTTCTGTTTTCTTACCCTTACAAACTCACTTTCCTTTTCCGGGATTCTGACTTCATAAATATCAGTGGGTCTAAATCGCTTCAATTCCATAAGCCTGTTCTTTCTGAACTATCTGGTTATGGGCTCTGGACGAGCTATAGCACTGTCCCCAGGGTCCTGCTCCAAGGGTACATTCTTGAACTTTGATTTTAGGGATGGATTATCCATCTGCATTTACTAACAGAGATGGCACTAAATCTCAATCTATAAATGACAGGTAGGTGCAGCATAATTATTAGTCACTTGAGGGTAGCAATAAATTGTTTTTAAGGACTAAAGGATAAAAAAAGATTCAGACATTGCTGTTCCATTAACAGAAGAAAAAAATGAAATACTTGGTAAACCCTCAATTATTCACTGGGAGGTATTCATTGGAAATACTATTTTCATGTTTTTAGACACAGGTATATTTCCTTAGGACCAATAGTTCTCTGGGAGTTCATCTATTCCAGTCACTTCTTTATATAGTTAAAAAAAATTGGACAACATCTATTCTATTTACTTGTCTTTCACTAAGAGCAAGAAAGGAAGATCCTTTAAAAAAATATCCAAATAACCTGTACCACATACAGTGTTAGCCTGAAATTAAATATACTTAGCTAAAGTAAGTCTTCTGAATTAAAAATATGTATTATTCTATTTTAGTACACAGTTGAAGAAGAGGAAAGAATAACCTGAAGAGGTGAAACTATTGGACAATGTTTCAAAATTTTTGTAGTCTTTTTTTCTTTTTGACTCTGGATATATTTCAAAAACACAGAGATTATAAGAGTTCACTAGATGGTAAGCAGATATTATGTCAGGTTTCACTATTAAAAATCAGGTAGACCTTGGATACATTAGCATAAGTATTGCTGAAATTATATGAAAGAAATGGAAATATTCCTAGAACAAATAAATACAAACCTAAATAAAAAGGGATCATCAGCTGAAAATAGAGCAAGAGTGGCAAGATATGAAGAACAAGAAAAATCTTGGGGCTTAAAGTTAATGTTAAGATAAGGAGACTATGCTGTCTCTCCATGCACTTTTAATGGCAATTCAGTTTAGCAAGAGGTTAATAACAAAAGGCAAACTAAAAAATTACTCTGGAATCTAAATAACATCACTTAATTAATATTGTATAGGGCTGGGGACTTAGCTCAGTGGCAAAAGTGCCTGCCTGGCAAAACAAGGTCTTGAGTTCGATCCCCAGTACCAAAAAATAAATAATAATAATAATAGGAAAAAATAATGGAGTAAGGTGAAAAACTACCTATAACAGAATGATGTTTAAGACTAAAAATATAATTTATAAATTTTAGCAAATTGATAATTGAAAGGATATCTACTCTAAATTATTATATTAGAGAATAATTTAAGCATAGTAACTCAAGCATCTAATATGGTAAACTGCAAAAAAGATTTAAATATTATAAATAAGACTAAAAAATGGAAAAAAGAAATAAAAATAAATTTTAAAAGTACATAGAACAGAATATAAAAATGCAGCTCTTTAAAAAGGATGCCAAGTAGAAATGATTTTTTTAAAGCTGAAAAAAGAACATACATAAGAAATATTATAAATGAACTAGGAAATATTTGTATATGGGCTACGTTGAAATGTAAACTGCGAAGATATTACGAATATGTTATTGAAAATAAATTAGAAAGTGTCAAAAAATAGACATATAGCATTATAATATTATAAATGACTTGAGAAGAAACTGAAAGGGTATGTATAGAGTATATATTTATTAAAGCCCTATATTTTGAAAATCAGGACCAGATGGTTTTACTAACAAGTCTTACCAATTTTTTTCAAAACTGTACAATTTTAGTTTTACAAAGACTCCACCAGAAACCATAAAAATGAGGAACACAAGTCTTACTACCAGACTAGTGAAATTCTGAAACCAGAAAAGAGGTGTAAAAGGTAAGATACCCTCTAATTCATTCCAGACATGAATCTATATGCGAAATTCCTTAAAATCATATTATCAATATAAGACAAAAAGAGGTACAAATACCAAATTACACTTTTTATAAGAATTCAAGGGTGATTTAATACTGTACAACATATACAGTACCTATAATTCACCATATAGGCAAATTAAAGTAGGATACTCAAACTGTTTCTGTGATAAAGAAAAAAACATTTGATAAAATTCAGCATCTACTAACATAACTTTCATAAAAGAAATAAAACCTTATAGCAAACTAGAACTTGAAGGAAATGTTCTTTAACTGATTAATGTCTATGCAGACAACCTCAGCATGTACCATTCTTCATGGTGAGACTTTAGAACTATCTCAGGAGAGGTTGTTCCCAACACTGTCCTGGAGTTCCTAGCCCATAAGATAAAAATAGAAAAAAATTTATAAGGTTTAGAAAGAGATAAACATAAGTGTTCTTATTTGTTGTAAAATTTTTCTCAATGTAGACATAATATGAAAAAATTGTAATAATTACACTTTGTAAAAATTATAATAATAATAGTGGAATACTGTAATAAATTATTAAAATAATAATAAGTAGGACAAAAATAATTTGTGGAAAACTAAATCACTAGATACATAAGACTTATGCAAAAACACTGTATAAGACAGCAAAAAATAATTAGAATAGTGATTACAATACACAGTTAACAACAGAAGTAGATGACACCGAGATGTAAATCTACTGAAAATATGTACGATTTATGAAAAATCTATGCAGAATAACAATAAAGAAAAGTTTCAAAAATGAAAAACAATGTCACATTCATGGACTAAGAAAATCTCATAATCAATGAAGTATTTCAATGTAATTTTACTCAAAACATCAATGTGAATTTTTAAAGGATCCTGACAAAAAGATTCTGAAAATATAAGGAAAGAGTCCAGGCTTGAGAAAAGCCAAGACATTTTTGAAAAACAATAAGTCTAGAAGCTTATTAGATATGATATCAACATTGATTATAAAGCTATGACTTAAAATGTTATAGAACTCGTGCCAAATCAGCAAATAGATAACTAGTACAGAAAAAACAAACAAATATGTACAGCTAAGGAAATACCAGATAGAGTAAAGACAGAGTTATAGATCATGGCAAAAATCAAGGGGTAGATGAAAATGTGCTGTGATACCTGCTAATTCATATCAAAAAAGCAATTTAGATTCTTTCATTATATAATACAGGTAAATAAACAAATAGATCAGAATTGCGTGAAAGTCAAAACTTAAACATTCGGACTGCGTAAGGAGAATGTCAGTAGGAACTTGAATCAGTCTGTGTTTCTTCAGCAAAACACAAACACACACACTTAAGGATGAATAAATCTTGACAAATGCAAGTTCATAAATTTAAATATTTGCTTATTGTGATATTAAAAGGTAAAATATAAGAAACAAGTCAGGAGACTACATAAAAGATAAGGACTAATAGCAGAATATAAAAAGTAACTATTAAAACTTAATGAAGGGGCATAATAGGGAAAATGAAAATGTTCCTCAAATCTATAACTCCTACCTAGTTATGATGAAGACAGACAAATTTTCATGAGGGACCTAGCCAATTAATTCCTCAGAACTGTCAGGGTCATAAAACACAAGAAAATCTGAGCAGCTATTTCTTGTAATTGGCTCTTAATGATACACAACAATCATATAAAGAACATTAGGTTAATATTAAGAAAATCTAAATAAACTATGGATTTTGGGGTTTTGTTTAATATTAATGCACTGCAATTTATTCAATTGTTACAAATGTAGGAAAATTAAGATGTTGAAATAGGGAAAACTATACGTACAGAATATAGCAATCTCTGTAGCTTTTCAATTTTCTGTAAATATAAAATTTATTTAAAAGTAAAATCATGCTTGCAGATATGCATTTGAGAAAATAAGAAACACAAATAACTCAAACATGAAAATATCCACCATCTTTTGTATGGTAATTGACTTATTTCAGTTAACAGTAACATAAAATCCTACTTACTCCATAGCAAAAAAAAAAAATTGTTTCCTAATGACAGTGCATTCATGAGCTGAAGAAAAATGTCAAAAGTAAAAATGAATGGAATCACTTCAGAAAACAATTTGACTATTACATAGCTGTTGAACAGCAATTCCCACCCTAGGCATTAAGTAAAAACAACAAAATCTGGTACATATGTAGGTACCCCAGAAAATGAGAACACGATATGCATAGTAGCATAATTTCTGTATGCAAAAATAATCTAGAAATACACTATGCAGAGAGGAAAATACAAATGCAGTGAAGACTACTCAAACAAAATATTATAAAGAAAATAACTGTAATCACTACCAAAATAGAGATGAATTTCAGAAACATATTTACTTGAAAAAGCAAATCAAAAGTGGCCATATGCAGTGGGATAATATTTTCAAAGCTCAAAAGGAAATGAGAAGTAGCATTTTATTCAGGATCGTATATCAATATACATCACATGTTCTCCTATCCATGCCAAATGCATAGAATAGCAAAATAATTTAAAAGCGAAGGAAACTTCACATGTGGATGACTGGAAGAATGATGATAAAATTTACCAAAATAAAGAAATTCAGAGGAAAGATTAGATTTCATAGGGAAGGAAGTTTGGGGATGTTACGCTCTGAGGTAATGGGGGGCGTGTCCCTTAGAAGGTGAACTGCATGGGAGCTGAAGGCTGGCGCCACAACGCGGCCCACCCCAGGGACCTGCGGCAGGGCTGAGCTGACGTGGAACCAGTCTGTTTTATCCCATTATCTTGCCTACTGTCCGGTGATCTCTGCTGTGCTCTACACTCCGCGCTCCTAAACCCCTAAATTTGTTTCAGCACCAACTAACTTTGTTCTTGTTGCTCTCGCCTTCTCCCATTCCTTGTGGAAAATGAAAATGTCTCATTTTTGCTTGTTTGTTGATTTGTTTGCTTTACTAAGTAAATATTTGTCCTTAGGAGCTTGCAATATTTTATTCTCTGCAGCTGATTGGGTGAGAGCTCAAGATAAATTTAAATGCTCAATGGGGCTCCATCTGATCAGCGGAGGTACCCAGGCACTCTGACTCCCAATCATATCAGAAAGTCATATTCTTTGAGTGTGACATTAAGACTCTAGTACTTTACTAGCTGTGTTAGGCAGGATCTTTCTTGGCTGACATTATTTTAAGAGTATTAGTGATGTAAATTGACCCCTGGATTATACAGCACACACATGCTATCTTGCTTTTGTTCCGATGCCATAACAATTATGCCCACAGTGGGGATTCTATATGTGTCTTTTTGTACCAGGAATTGAACTCAGCAACAGGAATTGCACTTGCAAAGTAGGCTCTGTGCCACTACAGTGGAAATTCTTGACTGGAACTCAGTAGTATATTTTTCCTGACTTCCCTGGTCTGTTTTCAACTAGAAGATGAATGTCCTCTCTGGGGGACACTACAGAGAGGCTTTCTATGGAAACACGAGAATGAGTGATGTGTGATGTATGTTCTTCGTGAGAATCTGCTCCTCTCTAACTTTAGGTTTGACCTCTCTGCACCCCTTTCCTTGGAGAGGGCTGTCCTCAGTACATGGAAGCATTAATGGAGAATAGCTTGAATCAAATGAAACCAATCACCAGCCTCTTCTCCCTGATCATTCACAGGGCCTACCATGGAACATCCCATTGCGTTGTGGCCCAGATGTGCAGCAGTGTGCTGACTGATCTCTTCTTGTATCCCATATGCTAAATGTTATATTCTTAACTCTTGCTCACTGTTTTAGTTTCTTTTTAGGGAAACCGAAGGAGAGCTTGGCCAAGAAGGTTTTGGTCCAGCCTTGAATGAACATGAAACCTTAGAGAGGAGGCCAGACCCATAGTGAGAAAATAATGCTGGCATTAATCCACTTAGAACTGCGCAGCCTTCCCACACCCCTACCTACAATGTGGATTGGTTTAACGCCCTTTGTTGGGGTTATTTGGCCATTCCCTTCAAATGCTAATGACCAGCTTGTCTAACACCCTTTATTGGTGTTATTCTGAAAGTCCCTTCAAATGTGAATGAATAGCAGGCTTTGTTCCCACAGACAGGGGAGCCAAATAACTTCGGGCCCAGAAGCAAATTATTTTTCTGATATAGACCCACCCTGAATGATGAATTGGGCTCTTTGGTGGCTGCTTCACTGAAGACTTGGATTTCCTTACCCATCACACACCAGGCCAAAAAGGGGCTAAAGCATTTTCTCCCCATTATCACCTCATTAAGCTCTCCAAGCCAGTGCAGGGCCGGGGCAGGGCCTGCTGCAGGTAGCTTAATGAGTTTCTTATTTATAGGCCCAGTGCTGTTATGCAAAAGCTTGTTATTCCCAGGCCTGGAGTATGACATTTTCTAAAGAGTGTTGAGAAACGCAATTACCAAGGGTCTTAGTATGGGCCCCACATTGCTTCTTGGCCATTTGATAGACAATAAATAAATACACTTGATAGATTTGTAGAATTTGATATTGTGCTGTGTGGTATTTACCTTGATTTTCTTGTTTTCTTCTTCTAACAGCACAGAACAGATGCCGCCCCAGATGGGGAAGATGGGGCGGTTCACCAGCTCCAGCACAGCTCCGCATTCTAACTCTCCATGGCGTCCCGTAGGCACCTCATTTGGATTCTGGAGGAAGACTGCCACTCCCAAATGTTTACACTTGTCCCTATTTTTTGTGTGACAGAGAGATTACATGTAATTGAGAATTCCACTTTTGCTTCCCACAAGAAGATATGAAAAAGACCTGTAAAAAACACTTATTAAGCACATGGACTCTTGCTGCCATTTGGTGAAATACTGAAAGGATACAAAAAGTTAAATACACAAGTCATTCTCCTGCAGTCAAAGAAATTTCACATTTTACAAAATTCTGACAGTCAGAACATAGGCGTGTATGGAAAGATACTAGTCAAGTAAAAGTGTAGATAATTAATTAGTGGCTTATGATGTCAGAAGGGAAAAAACTTAACAAGATCAAAAATGGATGAAATTATAAGTGGAGAAAACCTGGCTCAGTTCATAGCACTTGAATAATTTAGTTAAGCAAGTGTAGACCATTTACACTCTAGAACGTTCACATGCAGGTTACAGAAGTATGAGCGTTATAAGTCACTTCTTAATCTTACGTAATCTGGCGAGGAAGACTATAGTAAGGACATGAAGCCATACAGTATGAAAACTTAGTGGTAAAGTTTTAAAAAATGTTTAAACACAAACAATGAAGAGAAGAGGAATCAGGAAGAATTTTTCCAAATTAAAGAAATACATAATATATCAACTAGAGATGATTTCTTAATGCTATTTTTTTGAAATTCTGTCATTGTTTGATTGTTCATTTTTTATGCTTTGATTTTGTAACTTAAACAACTACTTCTGAGATAACAATGTGCAATATATTAACTGGAGATAAAAAAACAATAAAAGAAAGGTAAATGGAAGTGTTAGAACTGGAGTTTAGTTGTAATAGAAAGAGAAATCAAAAGAGTGGTTGCTTCAGTGTTTCTATATGGGGGCAGACTGAGTTGAGACAGTGTGACTTTCAGGAGATACAAAGATAGAAATTTTCCTGAAAGATGTATTTTCAGTACCAGACCCCTATATTCTTCTGGATTTATGTATTTAGGGTTCCTTACTGACTGACATACATGTAAGAGAATGGTTAAATTTTTCTCTGCTTCTTGCTGTTTCTGGCTCAAAAACTCAGCAAAGCTGTAATATAGGAAATTTCAGATTATATTCAGAATAATTTTTCATGAGAGGAAGCAGAATATAGCTATGCCTTTTTATTGTGCTTCAATTTATTGTGCATCACAAATACTGTATATGTCATGAGTTGAAGTCTGAAGAAGCCCTGTGTTGAGCAAGCCTATTGGTACTATTTTTCCAACATCCCATGTTTACCTTGTGTTGTCGCATTTTGGTAATTCTAGCAATATCTCAACTTTTTTGGTTATTACATCTATTATTATATTTGTTATAGTCATCCATGACAGGTGATCTTTGAAAGTAGTATTGTTATTGTTTTGCGATGCCACAAACTACACCCATATAAAATGATGATACATATAAAATGATGTATGTGTTCTGTCTACTCCTCCAATTGACTGTTTTCCCATCTGTCTCCTTCTCTGGCCTCTTCTGTTTGTTACTTTTCTCATCGCTGAGACAAAATGGTTAATCCTCAAAGTCAAGGGAGGAGAGGTTTATTTAGGTTGCAATTTGTGGAGGTTTCAGTTCATAGTTGGCTGGCTTCAAAGCAGGGTAGCATGGCAGAGGAGAATCACAACGAGGAACAGTTCATGGCAAAGCAGGACAACAGAAGGCAGCAAACCACAGGCAACAAAATTGAGATTCTTTTGAACCCTTTAAATTGTAGCCTGGCTACCCACCCTTAAGGCAGGTAGCTCTCCAACCCAGGATGGGACACCCTTAATCCTACCCGGAACTATGCCAAATCAGTCAGTGAACTCACGTAGTAATCACACAACCTTAATCCTAGCATGGCAGCTTTAGATCCAGCCACCTCTGAAAAAACCCCATGATCACATGAGCCTTTTGGGGGACATTTAGACACAAGCCATAATACCTCCCTGTTCCCTGAGACACAATAATATTAAAATGTGGCTAATCAGTAATCTACAATGAATCAAGAGTGTTCAAGTGAAAGGGAAAGTCTCTCATCTCCTACTTTACATCAATGGCTTGAAATGATTAGATTAGAGAAAAGACATGATGAAAGTCAAGAAGGGGTGAAAGCAGGGTTTCTGGCACCAAACATTTACCCAAGTTTTGAATACAAAAGAGAAGTTCTTGAAGGAAAGTGAAACAGTCTTATTGCTGATACAGGATAGATCAGCGGCAGGATTTTCCTTAACGAAAATGTCATCCAGAGTGACTCTCTTCACTTCCTTAGAGGGAGAGAGAGATGAGAAAGTGGTTAAAGAAAAGTTTGAAGCCAGTAGAGGCTGGTCATGCTATTGAAGGGTAGAAACCACCCCCATGACACAAGTGCATGAGGTGAAGAAGTCAGTGCTGTTGCACAAGTTCCTGCAAGTTACCTAGAGGAACTAGCTGAAATACTTGATGAGCATGGTTGTACTCAACAGCAGATTGTTGTATGTGTGGTGCAGTACTGGAGAATGAGTCCCAGCCCTTTCACTGAGCTGTATTTCTAGCCTTTTATTATTATTTTAAACATGATCTTGATTAGTTGATATGTTGCCCAGTCTGGGCTCAAAGTTGCTATGCTCCTGCCTCAGCCTCCTAAAGTACCAGAATGGCAGACCTGTGACAACCTGCCAGCTTAACAACAGAAGTTACAAATGGACAGAATAACCATATGTTGGAATTTACTAAATGTCATCTAGGTGTTTCATAGCCGAGGAAGAGAGTCAGTGACCAGCTTCAAAGTTTCAAAGGAGACATTGACTTTCATGAGAGTTAACGCAACTGATAACTTCAAGTTGTAGCCAGTATTCACTGCCATTCTGAAGATTCTAGGTCTCTTAAGAATGATAGCAAATCTACCCTTCTTGTGATCTATAAGTGGAGAAACAGAGACTGGATGATAGCACATAAGTTTACAATATAATTTACTAATATTTAAACCCATTGTGAAGGCCTACTGCTCAGAAAAAGCATTTCTTTCAAAATATTACTGCTCACTAACAGTGTTTCTGGTCACTGAAGAGCTCTAACTAGGAGATACAGTGAGATTACTGTTGCTTATATGCCCATGCCTGCAACCTCCATGTGCAGCCTATTTTAGTCATTTTGTTTTTTTCTGGGGCAAAAGAAAGAGAAGTTTATTATGCCTCACAGCTTCAGTCCACAGTAGGTGGACTCCAAGGCAGGAAGAGTATGGCTAAAAGATATGGTGGGAGAAAGCTTCCCAACCCATGCAGCTAGGAAACAGACAGCAGGGAGGAACTGGGAGCAAAGATACACCCTTCTACACCCAGTGACCCATCTCCCTGTGACCCACTTGCAAGCAGGCATCTCCACTTCCCAGCACATTTAGCTGCTGAGCTCATCGATGGATGAATCCACTGGTGAATGTAGCAGCCCCATAATTCAACCACCTCCAAGCATGAAATTCTGGCGGGGGGATGCTTTATGTAAGACTCTAACACAGTCTGTGTATCAAGCAGTAATTTTGACTTTCAAGTCTTAACATTTAAATATAGATTTCATAGATAGCAATTCCTCTGATGAGACTTAGCAAAATAAATTGAAAGCCTTGGGAAGGACTCATTTTTCTAGATGTCATGAAAAACATTCATAATTAGTAGGAGATAAAAATACCAACATTAACAGGATTTTGATAAGTACTGATTTCAGTCTTTATGGATGACTCCGAGGCATCAAGACTTCATTGGTGGAAGTAATCAGAAATATAGTGGAATACTAGGAGAGCAAAGACTAGAGCTGGAGTCTGAAGATGTGACCACATTGATTTAGTCATATAATAAGGAGTGGGTGAGGACTTGCTTTTTACTGATGAGTCGAAGTATTTCCTCAAGCGAGTATCTCCTCCTTGAAAAATGATATGCACGTTGGTGAAACAACAGTGAAGGATTTAGAATTCTACCTAAATGAAGCTGATAAAGCAATAGTGGGATTTGAGAAGATTGACTCCAATCTGGAAAGAAATTCTGCAGTGGATAAGATGCTATCAATCAGTTTAACAATTTCCAAGGAAATAATTCATTAAAAGAAGAGTCACTCTATGAGGCAAACTTAATTATTTTAGAAAACTGCCACAACCTTCTCGACCTTCAGCAATCACCATCCTAATCAGTCAGGATCTATCAACATCAGACCCTCCACCAATTAAAAGATTACAACTAACTGGAGGCTCAGAGGATCATTAGCAATTTAACAATAAAGCATTATCAAATTAAATTATATGCATTTGTTTTAGATGCGGTGTTATTGCACACTTAATAAATTATAGTTTAATGCAAGCATAACTTTTATATGTGCTGGAAAACAAAAGAACTTTTGTGATTCATTTTATTGCTGTATTAGCTTTATTACGGCAGCCTAGAAGCAAATAACCAATATGTTAAAGGAATGCCTGTATATGTAAAAGAATAGAAGAGATAGAGGTTAGAAAGCAAGTTAAAGAAAGTCAGTGAAGATAAAACAAATGTGAGTCATTAAAACGTGGACAGGAGTTTTAGGCTTAGCTCTCTAGGAAATAACAAGCATTTTTCTTCTTGCTTGGTTTTCTTCAGCAGAATGATGAAATGATTAATGACTGATTTAGAAGTTAGTGATATATACATTGGCAAAGTGAAAGAATTCAAGTAAGGAGATCATTCATGGTGCCATTCAGTAGTCTAAGGTAAGAGAAAAAGTAAATCACAGGAAAAAAAAAAGAAAATGAATTCAAGCAATCATTTATAGAACACAAAGTTAAAACATAAGAGCTAGAATACCTTTACAGCGATAGGTTTTGAACACCAGAGGGATGCCTTAGTTAGCTTCTCAAAGCTGAGCCGTTAACACTTGACACTTGAAACTGGAAGGAGAAAAGGTTTATTTTGACTCACAGTTTTTTAGATGTCTCAGCCTCTAGTCAACTCCAGGCAGGGCAGCATGACGCAGGAGCATTGCAGAGAAGTCCTTATGGTACGGTTGTCAGGAAACAGACAAGGATCAAGGAAGAGAGAGGGAAACACTTCCTGCCAGACCACGTCCCCAGTGACCCACCTCTTCCCACCAGGTGTCACCTTCAAAATCACTTTTTGCTACAAACCCAACAGTGGATTGACCCATAGATTATTATCACACCGTGACCCAATCACCTCCCAAACGCACTGCCTGTGAGTGCACGAGGCTTGTGGGCAACACTCAGATATAAACTATAACAAGCGATAACTAAAATGTGGGCCAGACGACTTGGGAGTGATAATAACATCAACACAAATGTGAAAATCTGTGGAGTCTTTATTTCTGAATTTTTTGGTAGGAGATAAAATAAAACCTTATTTTGAAATGATAGGTTCGAAGCAGAGACAACTTTTACTAGAATGTCCAGCAATCAATAGCAAGTTTGGAACTACAGTTTGGAAAGTATTATTGCTACCAAGCAGTAAAGTAGAGCATTAGGACATTGTAGAAAAAATAACGGAGATTTAGAAAATACCTTGTATATGTGAGGAAGGAAGAAAAAACTGATGAAAAAAAGAGAAATTGGAGTTGTGAATTGTGTGAGAAAATTAAGTTAGCTTAGTCGCAAGGATTTTGTGTAAGATGAATGTTTAAAAGCAATGGATAGTAAACAGTGTCAATCTTCCTGAAAATTCAACCTCAGTCATGGAAATTAAGTTACTGGATTTGTTGACCAGATGTTAAGAAGTGAACAGCTATATGATAATCTACAAGAAGTTTTAAACTAACAGCCAAATTTGCCATTGTACCTAATTTTCAGACCCATTTAAGAGATAATGAATGGTCAGACCATCTTGCAGGCAAGGAAAATGCAGTGGTACCTCTTTTTATGAACTTAACCCTCCCGTGATTCTCGCTGCAAACAAAATTGGACAAGAACTAAATCAAGTCCAGTACTTAGGACCAATGTTGCCCCTCTTGTGGGGAAATTTGACTTGGTTTTCGTGAAATTCATTTTGTGAACAGAATCTTGGAAAGAGTAAACTTCATCAGCTGAGGTACCACCCTGCATTAATTTGATTAATTTTAAGGTAAAATTTTCCCTTTTCCTGAATACTGTTAAGATTTCAAATCTTCTCAAAACTGAAATGAATTTTGATTTATAATTTTGTATTTAACAAATTGATATTTTGGTATATTAATCAATTGTATTTTAATAAGCTTTATTAACATTAAAAATAAAATCTCTTGACATAATCAGAATTATACCTTTTAAATTTCAAATAGCATAGTGTTATTATATAAATGCCTATATTTACATTTGACTCTCAAAGTGTTAAAATTCTTTACCTCCAGGAAATATCTAAGAGCTTGAATCTTCCCAAATGTATGGTTCTCACACATAATAGCATCTTGAAAACATCTGGACTTCACAGAAACCACAGGGTAACCAATAATCCTTCCAGGCCTAAAACAACCACATTCCTATCAAAGTAAAATGAATTTCCTAGAAATGTTTGAATTTACTGTAGCTACAACTAAAACATTAAAAAATAGCCTTATTTCTGATGCATCTATTTGATATTTGTATACATTTGGGAGAAGGTCAAGTAATCCTTTGAATCCCTAAAGATTCAAAACTTGTTTTTTACCCAAAGGCTGAATTTAGGGAGAACTTGATAGACTGACAAAAGACACATACAATAGCACATAATTGTAATTGAATATCATTGGAAATTTGGAAAGTATAACGGGATCTTTTGGCCTGTAATTGAGAACTGGCATCCTTTTATGTCGTATTTGTGCCTCTTTGTAAAGCAGGAGTATGTTTGAATGTTAGTTAGTTAGCCCATAATACACATCAATGTAAGGTACAAACAAAGGAGAAAAATCAGTATATTTGTGAGAAATAATATTTTAGACCCCAATTTTAGTAAATCCCACATAAAGTGTGCAATCAGGTTTTGTGGGAGATTTCCTCTGTGAGGAGGCCCTGATTTTGCTTTTGCTCAGCCTACACTGAAGTCACAAGCTCATACCATGAGGCAAACACATGTTCTCCATCTTCAATTTGGTATGAACTTTAGCATTTCCCTATGGTGGTGGGAGAGATGTCAGAGCAAAGGGCTGATTCAGCAAATTTGTAAGAAACAAGGCTAGGAATTCCCATTCAAAGTGAACCCGAACTTGATGAAAAGGAGTTCATAAGACAAAAACCCGAGGGCGATGAAAACTGACACAGATACAGGGCAGTAGATGCCAGAGGGCCATTTCTCATTCTGGGCCAATACTACCCATCTGCTGGCAAATGGAATAATCCCACTGCCAACACAGTGGGATTCTGGGATGCAGGCAGGTACCTTGCTTTACCTCTTACTGAAGGATCATAGGTAAGTCTGCTTCCAGCTAGGCTTTTGTTTCCTTAAATCCATAAATGGGATAAATATCCAATCTTCTTAATTTGGGAGATTGTCCTGAAACAACAGACATGGATGTGGAATACTATCTTCTTTATAAATATGATGTTTATCTTTGTGCACATTTATTCATATTATAACACTGCTGAGAAAGGTCTTGGCATGAGGAAGAACACAGGGGAAGACTCAGCAATCTTGAATTTGAGCGATGACTGATTCAACAATTGGTACGATGGTCCAGTTGTTTTGGGAATTGCATGGGATGTAGAGGTGGAAAACCACTGAGTTTTCTTTGTCTTTAAGATGAAAAGGGTAGACTAGGTAATGACCACTACTACCTAGAGTAACACCATGCAAGAGTTGTTTTACAGCCCTGCCCTATGGACGGGAGCTAAGTCATGTGGTTTGTTTTAATCAATACAATGTGAGTGGAGGTGATGTCTGCTCCTCTGCAGAGATGCTGGGGGCAAGAGTGGAGCTACTTGCTTCTCTTTCATCCTTCTCACCCTGTTGAGAATGTATTAATCCTCCCCCCCAGAAAAAAGCCTAATGCATGTGTGACTTGAACGAGGAATATATTTGTTTTTTTTAAGGCCCTGAGGTTTAGAATTATTGTATTCTGTACAATAATCAAGCTTACACAACAAGGAAGGTGTTTTTTTTTTAAATAACACTAAACTTCATCAATTTGAGGTGTTGGGTTTAAAGTCTATATTCTTCTGATATATATGTGCTGTGATCAAATATCTCTTAACAAAACAATTATTATTCCAAAATATTGAAATTATACAAATACAAGAAGTTACTTGATTGTCATTGGTGCATACCACATGACTGCTACTTTCAGAGAAAACAGTTGTCTCTGTCAACTATTTAAGCATAATTTTAAAAGATTTGCTAACCAAGCCATCTTTCTTAGCAAGTCAGATTTTCTAATGTAAAGACACAGTCAGTTTGGGGTTTCACACTGGGGATGAAATCACGACAGCCTTTTTTTTTTTTTTTTTTTTGGTACTGGGGATCCAACTCACGGCCATGCGCCTGCCAGGCAGGCGCTTATGCCACTGAGCTAAATCCCCAGCCCCTAACACCAGCTTTAATCGAGACTTTTGAAATACTAGTACACATCTATGAATATTACACTGATATAATTCTTATGATGAACCAAAAATGAAGTGTAGCAGACATCTGTCCTTATCACATTAATGTGCTTGTCTCATGGCCATATTCCACTTTATTTTTTGAAACATCTTCCCAATTATTTTCAGTGATGTGAACACAAGTCTGCAATTTCTGTATAATTAAAAATCTTTACTTCAAACATCAAACAGTTTAGGACTTGAGGCTATTCAAAAGGGTTTTTATTTTGTTGTTGTTCGCTTGTTTGTCATAGTTGGTGTTGTTGTTTGTGAAACATGCTCTTGCTGTGTAGTTCAGACTGGCCTTGAATTCACAGTGTAGTTTAGGCCTCAAATTCACCGTGATCCTCCTGGCTCAGCCTCCCAAGTGCTGGCAATACAGGCATGCACCACCACCCTTGGCCTTGGAAGTGGTTTTAGAAGGCTCAATTTCTCAAAAAATGAGGTTAATTCCCAAAGTTAATATGGCAGATGTCTATGGAATAAGCAGTTTAATTTAATGAGTTGCCTGGCATGAGAGAGAGTGGGGTAAAGTTTAAAAATTATCAAATTGGATGCAAATTGGCATTCGCCAATTCCAAATGATGAGGGTCACCCCAGCACTGCTGTGCTCTTGCACTGCTAATTCCTCAGGTTTTGTTTTCCTTTTAGATGCCTTTCCAGTGAAGCAAGCAAAAAAACAAAACCCAGTAATCCAGTCTTCAACATACTAAACACCCATCTCCAACATCAGAAGACATCAGAAAAGAGCCTAAAGAGTTACCTAATCCCAGAGGAAGGTCTTATTTAAGTAGAGAAGTGCTTGCAGCAGAGACCTTGGAAATTTCAGAGAGTGGAATTTTATTGTCAGAACTTTCAATAAAAGTGCAGCCACAGATCCTGGGAGCATTCAATAAAAATTACCAACAAGCTGTCTTACCTGTGTGCACTGCAGTGAAAGGAAGGGCAAACGTGATCAAGTAGCGCTTGTACATCAGTCAAAATTCTGACAGCTGCCCTGTGAAGTCTGACGAGCTGCCATGTGCTAGCCTACCTAAGATACCCTTAGCTGAACCATAAAAAGACAAATAAATTAGTAATTGTATCCCTCCTGTCAATGTCCTTTTTCGTGAACTTCTCAACTGTTGGGTAACATTGTCGGGAGTGATTTATCAATATATTCTTGGCTTTCTTAGAACAGACAGATACATTTGATTTTTTCCAAATTGTATTTTGCATTGATAAGAAAATGATACAGATATTTGCCAATTTCTGGGCTCTCTCTTTTTTTTTTTCTCCCAGGTCTGTTCCCTCCCATTAGGACATCAAACCAATAACATTAACATAATCTTTCTTAGAATTGACTGTTCTCTTTAAATAGATCCCATGATAGACATGTGTAAAAATCAATAACAGGCTCCTCATTTGTCAAAGCTAATGACTAAACTCATTTTGAAGTTCAATAGTGGTTACTGAAGAGTGGCCACACATTATATATCTAATTCTGTAAGACCTTCTATTTATTTCTCAATAGAATAGAGAGAAAAAGAGAATTCTTTGTTGCTTCAAGCACACTATAAAGGTTTGTGTCTCCATTTTATTTTTACATATTTGTTTTCCTCCAAACTATGTCTTTCTTGATTATCCAAGCTAATAGGAATAAAGGGAAAAATGAATCTGCTAAAATTTGCAACACATTCCTCACTTTTCTTCACCAATTTAATTGTAAGCTACTTCAATTATATTCTCAGCTCCTTGAGGTTGCAGAGCATGTCTTACATATCTTTAATATCCCAAGAGACACTAACATGGTGACTGGGTCACAGGTGAGCCTGAAATGAAGGTTTGGCTAAATTAAACAATTAAATTATCTGATAACTTGGGGCACAGCATAGCAGTTATATCTTGGACCAGATATTCCTAGCCAATGTAAAATGCGAAAGATACAGTGTGCAGGCAGACTTCTCTTTGATAAAGTTGCTCTGTATCCTTGGTGCTTTATACAGTCTTCACATCTGAGATGTTCCTCTTCCCTTCCACAAAACCTGTCCTAATAATCTGCAAAAAGGGTGAGAGCTGACAGGTATCATTATAAAGTCCTCTCTCCTTTCAAGCATTCTCTGATTATAAGTAAACCTCCAGCAAAGAATCATAATATCCAGGAAAAGGATGAAGATGAAACCCACACAGTGAGTATCAGTGGACTCACTGAGAGTCAGTTTTTAAATTATTACTAACACAAGCATTATCTTACATTTCCATAATGCTTATGTTGCACATATCTGCATATACACCATCTCATTTTCTAACTCTAAATCAGAACACTTAATACACTTCTCTAGAAATGTTAAATTATGGCTAGCTATTCCATATTCTCTGTTTCATCAGTGAATTGCCTTTTTCTGGGCTCCAGGTTGTATATTGTATTGCATGCCCATTGGACATGGCCATCTCTTGGAATCAATAGGTCAGATACAATTTGAAACTCCCTAGGTAATGGATTTTAAAAACTGCTTGAGGGTGGGGGAGAGAGACAGCAGAAGAGGAATCCACAGGAACAATAACTGAAGTGGAGTAATATAGTCATGATGGGAGCCCGAGAACTCCTATTCTTTATAATAGCTTCTCAGGGGAGAAAGTTGCCCTTTTCCAGCTGGAGGTGTCCTGGGAATAGAGAGCCACTTCTGTTCCACTCTTTTGATGAACAGAAACCTTATCTATGCGATTCCCCTTGAGAGCTGAAGGGAGACAGAAAGAGTTTAAAGACTTTTGAAAATTTTGGGTTACAAAGGGAGGAAAGCCCAGCACCCAGCTTGTTCACTCAGATTGTCTCTTGAAGAGGAGGGTATTCTGCCAAATTTAGGAACTTCTCAGAGCTCACAGACTCTGACAACTGATCTGAGCTGGGTACCTAAGCTTATTCTTGCCAGGAGATAAAGGAAGCAATAAGTGAAAAAACTGTTGAATTAATTCAATACAAAGTATTAAAACAAAACTGCTTGCTTCAAACATAAATACCACAATGTGAGCATATTTTCAATTGCAGCTGTACAAAGAGGATGTCAAAGCATCAGTCATTAAATAATAAGTAGCATAAATCATTTTGACTTCAGAACAAAGCATTTGTTTGACTTTTAAATGATATTTAGAAGCTCAAAGTATCTCCTGGCTTTATCTCTCTCATTGTTAAAAGAATATAAAGTTGGAAAAATCAAAGGAGCAAGTGAAACTTACTCTGCTACTTTATAACTATGTGGCATATTTGAAACAAAATATGATTTCTTTGTTCTATTTATGGAACTTTCAGAACTGTAATTATCCAGTAGCATATGACAAGCAATCTTTAGCCATACCATATCAAAGATTAGGCTGTTTTGGGTACAAAATTTGGGTTTATGAAGAAAAGCAGTGTAATGTATGAGTACCTCTCATGCTAATTGTGCATATGATTTTTAAAAAACTATATTGATACCTCTCCCGATGGCTTATCCAATGCCAGTTTATTTCATGCTCATGGTAGATGCTTACTGTGAGATGGCATTCACTCGGAGGCCCCGGCTGAAAGAAGCTACTGTAAAATGTACTATGATGGCAATTGAGTCATAGAAAAGAGATACAGAGACTTCTCCTCTGGCCATTAACGATTCCATATGGAAATGATGTATGCTCCGTTCACTTACCTTTTGGTTACTAAAGCATGTTTATATCTACTTCTTTAAAAAGCTTTGTAGTAGATTTGTCATTTATATACCCATTTTAAGTTTTAAATTTTTTTTTGGTGTTTACAGAATCATAAACTGTTTCTTCAAACATCTCATATTTCCATTTGTCGTCTAGCTCCATTTTCATCCTATAGCCAAGTAACCAAAACTCTACTTTCTACCCCTGCTTTCTCTGGGCATTTACAGTAATTAGAAAGATACAAGTACTTGGAATCTTTCCTGTGGATTCTTTCTCTTAGTTTCATGGTTTGGAGGTACACTGTGTTACAATATCTGTTTGTAGTAGTTTGTCTGTTTGTTTTTAGTTCTGGGTAGTATCCATTACGTTACTGTGCCATATATATATATATATATATATATATATATATATATATATATATATATTTACTTTGGGATGTAGATTGGCATTTGGCCCAGTTCAACTTTTAAGCTATTATGAGTAATACTGCTATATTTTAATACATGTTATTGTGTAGAAATAACTCTGTGTGTGTGTCTGTGTATTTGCTGAAAATCAAACCCAAAGCCTTGCGTGTACTATGAAAAGGCTACACTATTGACACATCTCCAACCCAAAATATTCGCTTCTTGAAAAATGTACTTAATAGTATGATAAGACAGAGACATTTGTATTGTTTATTAATGCCTTTTACCACCACTTTTTTGAGAGTTGTTCAAATCAGTGTTAAGGCAGAAGCCTCCACTCCATTCATCTAGGTGTTGGTATTTATCCCAGCATTTTGTTTCTTGATTATTACATCCTCGGAGTTTAATCTGAAGGCAGGTCGTATAATACCTGCTCATTTGTTCCTTGTGTTCAAGGTGGCTTTGGCTATTTAGAACCTTTTATGATTTCATGTACATTTCATGATCTTTTTCTAGTTCTTTGAATAATTTTACTGATATTTTAATGAGGATTGTACTGTATCTGTAGATAGTTTTGGGTAATATGGACAATTTAGCAATATTTGATTCTTTTAGTCCATAAACCCAGGATGTCTTTCAGTATTATTATTATTATTTTTTGGTGTGTCCTTTTCAATTGCTTTCATCAACGTTTTGTAACATTCGTTATGGAGAGAACTTTTGTTTCTTTGGTTAGATTTATTCCAAGATTTTGCAGCACTATCACAAGAGCCAAGAGCTGGGAAACCACCTAGTTGTCCACCAACTGATGATTGGATAAAGAAAAGGTGGTACATATTCCCAATGGAATCCTGTAAGCCATAAAACGAGTGAAGTTCTGCCATGTGCAGCGTGGCTTGAAGTGGAGGTCATCATGCTAAGTGAAATAAACCAGAAACCAAAAAGACAAACCCCACATCCTATCATCAGAATGTGAAATCTAAACTTGTTAACCTCATACAAGTTCAGAGTAGAATCGGGGAAATCAGAGGGTGGGGATCGTGGTTGGGGTGGAGTAGTGAGAAAAGTCTGATTAATAGGTAATAAGTGATAGTTACATGGGAGGAAGCCCTTTGCGTTAGCTCAGAGTAAGATGACTAGGGATTCTAGTGTATTACATATTTCCAAAAGCCAAAAAAGCCAGTGTGATGATGCACAGCTGTAATCCCAGCACTCTAGGAGACTGAGGAAGAATTATAAACTCAAGCTCATCCTAGATAGTTTAGCAACTTACCAAGACTGTCTCAAAAAATATAAATATAAAAAGGACTGCAGTTGCAGCTCAGGGCAAAGTCCAATCTCCAGTACTACCTAACTAAACAGCCAATTTTTACCATAAAGATATGACAGTTGTCTGATTACATGGGTGTTTTTAACCTAATTTAAACATTAGGTAATATATACATGTATAAAAACATCACATTACACCATTAGCATGTGGTATTTCTATGTTTTTATGTATCAGCTAAAAAATTTTAATTAGTTAATTAATTAATTTTTAAACTAAGAACCCACTGCACACTCACATTGGGCCTTTCTGACTGTTAATGGTTTCTCCAAGAAGAGTCCAAGTCCTGTAATACCTGATAAGGGACAGCTGAGAGAAAATTGGGTAAGGGCGGAAGCCACAGCTAACGTGGGATTTTCCTGTCAGATGTGCATTAGAACAGGTATACAACACGACTGTCTATGGATTGGCCAAACAATTTTTGGTATAATCTACATTTTTCATTAGAGCTTTATGTGGGCATATGCTTTGGAAGGAACTAGAGTGGGAAGTGGTTTTCACATCTGAGTGGCTGCAGTGAACTTTTCACCTACGTACAAATCATCCACCTCCCAGTCTCGCTTCTTCATAGTGCCTAGAGTTACACTCCGATGTCCACCCTGTAATCACTGCTTGCACTTAAGGAAAAATAAGTCCATCCCCCAGTAAATCCCACTTTCCCACCACATTCATTGTTTCCTGTCTATATTCATGTAAACTTAGCTGCTACAATCAGGGGGAAATTTAGGAATTGTGCCAAAAACTTGAAAAGAAAATTCTCTCTGTGAAACTCCATGAAAACTCTTCCAATGAAGAAGAAGTTGGCCTTGTTTGCATTTTCTCCCTGGGATATTGGTGATGTGAACAGCAGGTCATTAAATTAAGTAATCCTTACATTTCCATCTCATCTTCCAGTTAAGAAAGTCAGTAAAACTCTTTTAATGTAGCCTCTTATGGTTTGGGTTGAGCTTTATTTATTTTAGTTTATTTTTATTGCTTAAAAATTTTTTTGAAACTAAAATTTCATATTTGGAATATAACTAAAAGTTGAAGGTGGTAGAAACTCTGGGGACCCTAGAATTATAAATTCTCAAAATTAGAAGCTATCATAAGCTGTGGGTTTCTCTGGAATTAGAGACAGTTACACCCTGAAATCCAAAAGACAAGAACACATTCTATTTTTCTATGATGTTATTGTAACTAATATGTAGTGAACAATGCTTAGCAGAAAATACTTTGCCCTATCTCTCTGATGCCCAGGGAGATGTGCCCTCTTATCCTGTGTATCACTGCAACTTTTTAAATTGAGAAAATCAGAATGTATCAGTTTGACAGGCTTTTGTTTGTTTTCCTCATCTCCGGCTGACTAACTGAACCTCCTTTTCCTTACTTATAGTAGAATCCTATGCACCTATCTATAATAACATTTAGCAGAGTATACAAATTGTATGTGTGTTTTCTTGTCACCTAAATATACTGACAAGTCTTTGAAAACAAAGATTAATAGCAATATTCTTTACATATTTGGAAACAGTACTGGGAGGCAATGGAGTATGCAGTAAATTCACTTTCCATGAGTCTCACACTTATATTTTCCCCTCAAAATCATAAGTTTTTATTTTATAGTGGGGTGACACAGTCCAAAAACCTATAATTTATAAAGCCAATATAGTTCTACTTTGCCTAACCACTGCAAAGTCTGGATAAATGAAGAAAAAAATTTAATTTATGGAAAAGTTCATAATTAGAAGGACCAAAGTTCTGAAGAGAAAGAGAAATTCACTGAGATAATCTCACTATTGTGCTTGCTTTTTCTTCCCGTCCTTGGGATAAAAGACAGTTCTTAAGGAGGTCAAGGACAAAGGCTAAGTCTGAAAAGAGTAGCAGCCAAGAGGACCAGCCCAAGCAAACTGTTGATAATGTCACAGGACTGCAGAGATGAAAATTAGAACTCAGACCAAGATGGCCAGGGGTTGAGACACCAAGATCTAGAAAGAGGTAGAAACAGGTGAACCTGACACTTGAAATCAGTTTCCCTGTTTAAGAATTTGACAAGCCTAAAATTTGGGGGTAAAAGAGGTAATGAGAAAACTTTTGATAGTTCTGTTTTGTTTGTTTTTGTAGCCGGGATCTAACTCAAGACCTCACATTTGCCAGGCAGGCACTATGCTTCTGAGCTGTATCTCTGGCCCTTAGATCTCAAGTTTTGAAGATAAAGTTATCAGTTTAGGACCCAGCAAAGTGGACCTGGTATATAATGGATTAATATGTTCAAGAATATGAATGAAGGAATAAGACATTTCATCAGATAACTATAACATAGCAAAAATCCTGAAATTACAATGTTAGTATGTGAACTTTATGTGACTGAAGAAAGAAAAAGGAAAATGAAATATACCGAAGCACAGTGGTTTAAAACGAAGGTGCTAAGGAAGTAGAGACAGTTGGGACACTTTTTAGAACCGTCTGACCTCTACTCATCAATATAACCATATATAAGAGAAAAGGAAGGGGCAGGAGCAATTTTTAAAGGGACAATAGTCAAGAAAACTTCAAAATTAATGAAAGGCACTAAGGCAACAATTGAAGAAGGGTTATAACCCCAGGAAGGATAAAACACATAGAAATATTGTACTTATATGTATTATAGCAAAACTTATGAAAATCAAAGCAGTTAAAGGAAGGTGTGCAAAATGCTTTCATTAAAACGAGATGATTTCTCAACCTAATGTTGATTTCTCAATCAAACTATGAAACCCAGAAGACAATGGATGCTGTCTGCAGAACACGGGGAAAAATAAACACTTCAAATTCAGAATTTGAACTGACAAAACAAGTGGAGAAATAATTTGCATCAGCATAAAATATAGAATGACAATAACAATAACATAATAACAATAATAAAATACTAACAATAATAAAATTTTCCTCATCAGCATATTTAAGACACTGGTCACCCTACCAGTGACTGAACTCAGAAATAGGAGAAACCAAGGAAACCAGTGTAGAGCATAAGGAACAATGTGAATATTCTTTCTGTGATCTAGTTTTCAAAAGTGTTGATGTAGATATTCATATGTTCAGATGCCAGGTAAAGAGAAAAAGTCAGAGTAGCTGGACAATTTCAAGGCCAATATGAAACACATACATGTAAAGATAGTTGGGAAGAGCCAGTTCAGAATGAGTCTACCAAGCTTGTGAATCCCGCCACACTGAGCTCATATTGACTGGCCATAGGCAGGGTTCCAGAAGTTACATTATTCTGGACTCAATTAGAACTGGTGCTGAGTAGTGATACTCACTTGGAAAATACTTTTTAAAAGATGCGAAAAGTATGTTACTAATTCAGAGAACAGGTGATAAGAGTTCTCATTGCAGGTGTAACCAGCTAAGTAGGTTTGGGTTAATTTGTGAAATCTTGGCCCTTTCCATAAAGCTCATTTAACTTTGCTCCCAAAATAACTGCTACAAAATGAGTAATTAAGATACAAATTGAAACATTAGGAATCAAGGAATGTCCAGTATGATGGAAAATGGAGACGTGGATGGGAATTCTTTGGAGAGAGAGGGGAATCAGGGGAAACATCACTTTAACTACAGGCAAAAGAATGGGCAGGACTGTCACAAATGGGTCTGGTCTTACTGCCAAGTGTAGTCTATAAGCAAGTGCACAAAGGTTTGGACATTCCTAACTCATTCATGGAATTGTGAGCTGGGGAGTTGTCCACTGTAGAAAGGATGAGAAGGAAGGTGTGAGAAGAAGCTTTGAATTCAGGTGAAAAGTCTTACCTGATACATAATATGGTTGGATGTTACTCTGCAAGCTGGGGGAAGTCAAGACAGTTAATTTTAAGCGAGGAAGCATCATTACTGAATCCAACAAGCATCTTGAACAACAATTCTGGTCACAGTGAGGGAGCTAAAGAGAAATTAGATTTATGGTTTATGAGTATAGTTCAGGAAGAGGTAGGAATTTAAATCTGAAGAATGACAGTAGCAACAAACAGGGTGCTATTTGGGATAAAATTTATTTCGACTATCAAAAGAACTTGGAACAATGCTACCTTGGTTCACCGTGATTCTGGAGAAGATGGCCACATTCACGTTTGTGCAGGAAAGATATTTGTCACCAGATGCAGAGTTCACAAACAAAGTTAAATTTTGTCAAGTGCTTCGGTTCGAAAACAAAACCATTTCTGAACCAAGGTACCATTGTAGTACCATTAGATTTCATGAGTGGGGAGGAGAGAGTCAAGAAGAATGCTATTGTTTCTAGCAAGGTTTACAAAGCAGATGGAGACACAATTAAGTGAAAATCCAAGAGAGGGTAATGCTGGAATGGGGGAAGTTGGGATTGAAGGGTTTGTCTTTTGTCATAGAACTGCATGTTTTTTTGTATGTTATGTCTTTTGTCTTAAAACCTACATGATTATAAATGGAGATATTTTTAGCTATATATTTATAATTGAAATAGTTTAAGAAAGTAATTGTCTATTAGGTGACTTTTCTCCAAGGCTTAGTCAGAAATCATGACTTTAATATCAGATGAGGTCTGTATCGGAATAACATTTTTTAGAAGGTCTGGAAATGACAGTATGTTCAGGATGGCAGAGTGGACAAGTCACTGGATTATGTTCAGAAATCATAGTTTTCACTGGCTACCTCGTTGACTTTGTACAAACAACATGATTTCTGCAGCTCTGCCTTTCATAATGTGTGAACAGGTATAAGAATGCTCTCCTCCCCTCTCCTTGTACTGTGCATACGGCTCACTGAGGTGAAGCGATTACAGGCACCATGAAAACTACGAAGTGTCTTGTGTGTCCTTTGTGCTGTTTTAATGTGTCTGGTAGTTTTAAAATTAAAAAATACTTCATTGAAAATAATGTCCCGCCAGGTGTGGTGGCTCATGCCTGTAATCCCAGCACTTGGGAGGCTGAGGCAGGAGGATCATTGTGAGTTCGAGACCAGCCTGGGCTACAAAGTGAGCTCAAGGCCAGCCTGAACTGCATAGTGAGACCCTGTCTCAAAAAAAGACAAAAAAAAATTACAATAATGAACTAAAATAGTTGCAGGGAAAAATATTTAAATTACACAAAAAGTTTTATTCATAGTAGGAGGTTTTCTTCCTCTCTGTCTCTCTCAGTCTCTCTCTTCAGTTCCTGAAAACAATAAATCTTTCCCTGTATAAATAGAAAAATCTGTGAGGTTACCAATGTAACATAACACATGGTACACATTTAAAAAAACACCTGAAACAGTTGTCTGGGGCAAAATAAACTGAAAAATTGAAGACGTCAAGCATTTTTACTTAATGCAAGATAATTCCCATTATTTCTTCTCCTTTTAATAAAGTTCACACTTAGTTGCTCTCTTAAAAACCAATTCTTCCTAAAGCTTCTGCCTTCATCTTTAATATGACTCTTCTCTGAAACTCTCATTTCTAGCCAGGCAGCATCATTACATATCTTACAAAATCGAGCAGTAGAGATTAATTACATGTGAAGTAGATCTGATGGCTCTGGGACTTTTTTCATGTAGTAGTGAACGCTACCCACTGGTGTAATAAAAGCTGTGTAAACCTAATTACAATATAGCCGTTTCACTAGATCTACTAAGCAAGTGGGGCTTCTGGTTTCTATAAAATAGAGAAAAAGAATGTTATATAAAAGCACACGAAGTTAAAGTGAAAACAAAATACTCTGCAGTAAATGACAGGCTGCCAGAATCACTGGGGCACATTTGGAGAAAGCCACCAGACAGGGAAAAGTTCCCTTATGGAGCAGTCACTCCTTCCTACCTCACTGAGCCCTTTCCCAAGCGCTTTAAATGAGAACATCCCATTTAAATGAGGGGACTTGTCTGTCCTCTCTTGTCTCTCTATCCAGAAAACTCCAGGGGCTTGTAGGCAGATAACCAGTTTACAGCATGATGATTCATTGGCATCTCATTTTCCCAAAGAGCTGAATGAGTATTTCTACTCTTACTTCTCCCTGGTACTTCCTCAATACCGAATACATTTGAATAAGGAAGGTTTCACCTGCAGTGCCGCAAGGAGGTGCCTGCCTACAAACCCAGCTGTCCAAGAGCCGAAGCAGAACAATTACACGTGCCAAGCCACTCTGGGCAAAATAACCAGACCCTGTGTCAAAGTTTTAAAAAGAGTGAAAAAATATGTGAAGGTGGCAGTGAGTCCAGGGACAAAGCATGGTGCTCCCTGGGCTCAACCCTCAGTACTGCAAACAACTAAACAAATGAGGAAAATCTGACCGGAAGACCCAGCCACAGTTTGCAAGCTTCACTGCATTCATCTTCAATGACTAGGACAAAGGGTTTTTGATTTTCTGCAGGGACACTTTTTCTGAGAGCCCTAGATAATTTTGTTCTCTCTTTTACAGTTTAGATATTAGTGGTGTGTAGCCACGGTAGGATTTGAGGTTGCGAACAAAGCATTCTATAAAATGGCTTCAATAAAAGTAGCACAAGACCTAGGCTAACATTTATGGAGATACCACCATAATAATAACTGCATAATAAAAAATAAAATATTTGTTTATTGTATGTTACTATGTGCTGGGACATACGTATGTGTCCTTTTCAGTCTTAAAGCAATCCAGAATCCCAGTTTTTTAACTGAGAAATAATTCTATTTGGCACCCTACAAGGAACCCCTAAATTCCTGTGTATATAATCCTAACACCCTCCCGCACAGTAGGAGTCCAACGGTGCTCTGGTGTTCCATCTCAGCCTGCAGGAAGACTATACAGGTCTCATTATTATTTTTCAAAATTTCTCTAAAAACAGAGATTTTTGAGATTTTCCAAGGGAAGGAACTTCCACTACTGCCTAATGGATATGATGATACAGACTTTTGTCTGTGCAATGTAAAAAAAGTTCAGCAAGCAGGAGCAACAGCTGTTCTGTGCTCTATGAGTCAGTGTTTATTTTCTCTTGATTCGCATATACGGAGAGATACAGGCTTTCTCTGCATTAGGACATCTATTTATTCTAGTGCATGTGCATAAAAATGGAGAAGGTAGGAAGAAATGAGTTTTAACATTTAACTGGGTCCTGTCATGAGACTGCCCGTTCCTGAATTATCTTCACCCAGGAGTTTCTGTTCTTTTGTTCTTAGAGTTTTTATCCTCAATCACTGATGATTTGTGTAGACTTTGTACTTTATCCAAGCATTTAAGACACAGAAATCCTGTGGCTTCTCATTGCGTGCAGGGCCAGGGACTGGCTGCACTCTCTGAACAGCCTGCGGTGGGATTTGAGAGGTGTGGGCAGGGTTGAAATAAGCACAGACTCTTTTTGCTTTTACTGCAGGTATTGATACACTTGTGGAAAAATGACAAAATTCCTTAATTCTGCATAACTGGATATTTCACTTTCAACTTTTTAACAGTTTCATTTACTCTTTTATTATGTATATCTCAAAGATTGGACAAGGTATTTTAGAACTTCTGAACCAACAGGAACTATCAGGCATTTTGAGTTATTTTTAGGTTAGCATATTTAAACCAAAGAAAAGACTTTCTCTAAATGAAGTTTTAAAATTTTACACTGAGGATCTTCTAGTTCAACTTTGTGCTTGTAGAAGGACGCAAAAGAAATAGATCTTCTCTCCAGAGTCACATATGGAAAAATTAGTTTAAAAAGACATATACAGAACAAACATTTTTTTGAAAAAAGTGTTTCAATAGTGCTGCTCTACAATTTTCCACTAAGCACCAGTCCTTTCATTTAAATGAGATTTGAGAATAAATAATTTAAAAATTTTAAAGTCCATGACTTTATTTAAAATAAAAGGTAATCAATGCCCAGGCAACAGAGCACAGTAAACCATACTTTGTTGTAATTTCTCTGTCCAAACACATACTGATGATAGATAAAATATAAAAATTTAAGACAAAACATATAAAGCTGAATAGTAAAATGAAAACATGTAAAGTAGAAATTGAGAGAACTATTAAGCACTTAAAAGCTCTGAACCTACAAGCTTGCTATACTCCAAGTTAAGTGGCGAGTGCTGGTGAGCAGAATGTAATATTCTGCATGGTAAATGAGGCTACTTAAAGCCTGGGCTTTCTAGATTATGAAATTGGACTGAAATTTTGTCAAACTGTGTCCTAGGGCTAAAGCTTTTAGCAAGCTGCAACTTGCTAGTGAAAAGATAGTCTTGCATGGGGAAGTGGTTAAAGTTGCGAGCAATGCACTGACTGGCTCAACATTATCTCCAGTATTGTCAGGAGACAGCATCTCCCAAAGGTCACTGAAACACGCAATGCTGCAAGAGATGCTGTTCTAGTCTCTTTGCTCTCATTCCACACACCTGCTCGGTCTGGCTCAGAAAGCTGCATTTCTTCCTATGGCCATGGAAGCCCACTGTACCCATTAGTAGGACATGCTAAAAACGACTGAGAAGTGGGAGAGGCATCAAACCGATGCAAGGAACATGGAGCATAAATGTTCCCTTGATCTTCAGTTAGGAGATTCTACCAGCTCTGTTTACAGAGGAGCATAGATGTTTGCTAGGCAGATTCACAATGACTGCTGCCCTTTTCTGTCTCCCCACTCAACAGAATAGGAAAAATACATTTCCAACTACTCTTTGGACAGAAGACTAATATCTAGAATAAACAAAGAAATAGAATAATAGAGTCCTTCCCAAATAAGAGACTCAATCAAAAAATGGGCAACTGAAATGAATAGCAACTTCTCAGGAGAAGTACCAATGGCCAGTAAATACATGAAAAAAATATTTCAGACAAATGCATATTGAAATAACACTACACTCAATAAATCAAATAATAACAAATGCTGGGAGGCAGCAGAGAAAAAGAAACCTTTTAACACTGTTGGTGAGGGTGTAAACTAGTCCACCCCCTATGGACATATATATGGAAAATTTTCAAAAAAGTAAAAATAGAAATTTCATTCAAACCAGCTATTTTTTTAGGTATCTTCCCCTGAGTTAAAGTCATTACATTATGATAAGTGCATTTGCATGTCTGTAGAAGCACAACTCAAAATAGCTAAATCTTGGAATCTTGGATGCAGCCTGTATGTCCATCAGCAGATGAATAGATGAAGAAAATGTGGTATTCATATACAACGGAGGACTACTTTACCATAAAGAAGGATAAAATTTGAATCATTTATAGGAAAATAGATGTTGTATGAGGCCATAATGTTAAGCAAAATAAATCAGACACACAAACCTATATACTGCTTTTGTATGAGAAGCTCAAAACATAAATAGAGAGTGAAATAAAAGATAAAGGGAATCAGACAGATAGATCTTTTCCAAATGAGAATGGGTCCTAGAGATGGAAGCAAAGGGGGAAGATGGGAGAGGAAAGGGAAATAAAAAGAATTAAGATGTGTTTTATGCATGTACCAACTCCCTGTGATGAATATAATCACTGGGTACTGCAAACATGTACTAATAAGATTTAAAAATAAAAATTTTGGAGGTAGGTTTCAAATTCAAGATATCTCCTTGCCTGTTCAGTGTAATTCTTGGATTCTTCACCAATTCAAAAATAAAGAAAAATATATGAAAGATAGAAGTATTCAAAAGGGATAAAACTGACATTTTTCACAGATAATACCAACGTAGACATCACAAAGAAACCCACATATGATTTATGAGAATTAAAAAGCATACAGAGCAAATTTTCTGGATAACCAGTTAATTTCAATACTGTGTGTAAATTGGAAATAGTTAAAAATTAAATTCATAAAATAAAAATTATACCTAGTAGCATAAAATGAAATTCTTAATAATATCTCAAACTATGTGCACAAGCTATCTATGGAAAAATTATAAATTTTATTGATAGGAAGTCTAAAAGTATAGATACATACCATGTTCAGAGATGACAACACTTAGTATCGGGAAGGTGTCAATTATTTATCAATTGATCTATAGGTTCAATTTAATCCCAAAGAAAATGCTGATAGGAAGTTTGTATGTGGGGAGGTTTTGAGTGTTTGTAAGTACGTATGTGTGAGTGTGTGTGTGTGTGTGTGTGTGTGTACAAGAAGAAGGTGACAGAAACAGAGTTAGGATAATCAGGGAAGACATGGAAATTCTTGAAACCAAACTAAAATCTGCAAGGAAAAGTAAATGGATAAATAATAACACATTATTTCAAAAGAACAATAGATAGAGGAATCCTGTCTTAGCAGGTATCTAACCTTAGAGGATTATTGTAGTATTTAAGACAATGAGATTCTTTTTCAGAGATATGCCAAGGAAACAAAATAGAAAAACCAGGAAATAGGACAGAGATGTGAACATTTGCAGAATTGGTATTATAGACATGTAGAAGATTATGGACTTTTCAGTAAATGGTATAAGTTATTATTGGTTAGCCATATAGAAAAATGAAATTTGATGCCCATATTACCCTAAAGCTAAAGGATCAACTCCAGGTAGATTAAAAATTAAATTCTGAAAGAAAAGCTCTGAGGAACTGAGAGAATAATAGAAAAATATATATTTCTTTCATCAGGGTATGGAAATAAATTTTAAGCAAAATACAAAAAAAATGCTAAATTAAGGGAAAAATTATATTTTCAACAATATGAAGACTGAGAATTTCTAGGTCATTAGATGTTATCTGAGTCTATTTTACGCTGCTAAAATTAAACACCTGAGACTGAGTAATTCATAAGAGCAGGAGGTTATTTCTCACAGTTCTGAAAGATGGAAGCCCAAGGTCAGGAAGCGACATCTGGAACAGGTCTCCACCCTGTGCCTTCCCGGGGAGAAAGCGAAGGGCGAGGAAACACGAGCATCAGAACGGAACGAGCAGGTTACACATCTGCTCTCAGAGCGAGGCGCTGCTCCCTGAGGGTGTCGGCCGGACTCCACTCACTGGGCAGAGCCCTGGAGCCCAGCTCACCTCTCAGCGCCTGCCCAGGACTACGCATGAGCTTTGGGGGACACATTCAAACCGTGGAAGCAAATATTTCCAACATGATAACAACTAAATGAACAGAATCCAGGTCACTGAAAGGATTCTAATAAATCACTAAGAAAGTGTAAATCCAATGAAATTGTATGAATAATCTGATGAGACTCTTCCCTAGAGCAGAAAGACAAGAAGATGGCACGATACTTCACAAGTCACTAGAAACATGTTAATTTCTTACATCTCTTCAGTCTCACAAAAATTATTTTAGCATTAGAAAGGCTTGGTTGTGACTGAAAGGAAATTTTTACCTTCTTCTGGCAGAAGCATAAAGTGGATATAACCATTTTTGAGAGCAATTTGAAATTATATACAAGACTTGAAAATGATTCTCATTTCAGACTTTGCATTTTGTTTATCTCAATATCCATTAGCAAGACACATGTGTAAGACATGTTGGTGGCAGTACCATTTGTAACAGCAAACAAGCTGAAAAATGTCCCAAATATCATGTTACATTTACATAATAGAAAACATTACAGAATGGAAATTTCAGTAGATAAATGACTTGACAAAATGATATTGAATAACAGTAAATCACAGAAGAATACATAATATGAGTGTTATAAGTACACAAGGTGCATATGCATTTACAATTATCTGAAGTTCAAACATATACAATATTAAATTATGAATGCCTATATATAGTGAATGCCTATATATAGAAAAGTGGTTGAATTAATTATTTACAGTCTTGTAACAAAATACTAGGTCTCTTCAAAAAAGAATGAGTAATCTCTACATTGTTTTATGACCTTATTGAAAAGAAGTAAAAATAATATATGGAAAAGTAAGCAAAATAAGAAAATATGCCCGAAGGAGTACTACTCAGCCATAAAAAGGATAAACTGGAGACTTTGATAGGTGAATGGATGCAACTCAAGACCATACTCATAGATGAAATTAATGGAACCCACATATGTAAAACCATATTGTCTTAGTAGTATGAAAAACTGAACCAGTAGATAGAATCTGAAATGTACACTAGATATTGTGAATTGGGAAGAAACTGTTCAAAAGAAAAGACAAACTAGGGTAGGAGAAAAGGGAAAAGAAGAAAGAGGGAAATAGATACATGTAGAGAAAAGATAGTTTAGATAATTACACAGCCAGCTTCTATTTGTTGTTGAAAAGCATGTTTTGTGCTGTACTGTTTAGATAAAACTATCATGCCTACATTCTGTACTCTGAATAACTGTTAGGAAGACAATACACAATGTATCAACTATTGTAACTGTCCTAACAACCTGTCTTGAAACTTGGTTTCATTGTTTGTTTATCTTTTTTCCTCTTTAAAATTAAAAAAGAGAAAACATGCCCAGATCTGCTCACACATGCAAACAGGAAGTTTGAAGTAAAAGGAACATTACCGTGTCCCTGCCTGTGGCAGGTGGGAATGGATAGTGCTGGCATGGGAGATACTAAGGAGAGACAAAAAGCATTTCCCTGGCTGTATTTCTTGAGTATTGCTGGTTTTGGGAATGATGTTGAAGATGCAATCAACAAGAAATGTAATAAGATGATGTGGGAGGAGCCCCTCAAATGTGATGTAAACAGAAGCCAGTGAACCAAACTCAACTCCAGTTGCGTGGCCTAACCTCAGTGAGACAGTGCAGGGTGGTAATGCACACATCTGAACTAAATACCCTCAAGTTAAAGACAGAGAATGGTTCACAATTTTAAATCTGTAGTTTTCTTTTCCCGCACAGATATATAAGTAAACAATTTTGAAATTACTTTCATATAATCTAGGATTTAGTAAAATAAGTAAATATTTTGTGAATCATGAAAGACAGAATTCACATTGACTGAAAGAAAATTACAATATGGGAAAGAAAGAGATTAGAATGAACTCTGGATAAAATTAGACTGGAATCATAGTTATGAGAAAGATCTTATGATTATAAACATGTATGTATATACATGAGGCTTATATTTATACAAAGTGTATGTATCTATGAAACATAGAAACATGGGATCATATATATATATATATATATATATATATATATATATATATGCATGTGAATCCACCAACACACATCTACTTACCTCACATCTATTTATCCACTATATAAGTAGATTGATATAGGAACAGGTACAGAAGTATGAGGGTAGATGTACTTGCACACATAGAATTGCATAGGTGAATACATATTTATGTGTGTGCATATGTACACACATATGTATTTCCTAGTTCTGTTTCCTGAGAGAACTAGCAGATATTAGTTGCAATGAGCATCCCTCTTGCCAAGATCTTGTTTTTTGAATATTATTTCCCAAAAAGACAGAGTTTTCTTTGGAAAATGGTTTATTCTAATTCTGAGTTTGCAAAAATGAGTGTAAAATCGAGTGTCAGAGAATAAGGAACTACTCCAAAATGATGGAGGCATATTAGAAAGGCACACATGTGGTATAGTTGAAGCATGTCATAGTTTCAGAATCTCAGAAAAAGTTTCTACATAAACTTCATATTTTGAAATAGAAATCCAAAATTTTCCTGTGCTAACATTTGCCATTTCTTATCAGTGGGTTATTTCCATGGGTCTACATTTGACAAAAATTAGAACTGAACTGAAGTGGCTGACCTGGTACAACTAGGTTTTTTCTTTTTTTGGTACAATTAGTTTTATTGTCAAAGTAGAAACCAGAATTATAATCTCAGCATGGAGAACTGGAGATGACTAAAGAAATCATCTTTCTTAATTATTATAAAAATCATCAGTGGCCACAGAATCAGCTGGGGAATTCTTTGGTTGTTTGATTAGTGTCTGTACTAAACAATTCCTAGCACTTTTTACTCATAGTAATTCCCATTGTCTACATGCCCACCTACCTACACGTATTTTATAAGAAATGAAATTTAAGGAGCTCATTATATTTACTTACCACATCATTATCTTATACCAGAGCCATTATCAGCAGAAAAATCTATAGAATCTGAGAAAGGCTCCTGACTTGAAGTCATTATTATGGGAGCTTATTTGTCATTTATTCCTCATGAAAAAAGCCACTCATGGTGAAGAATGGGAGAGAGTGGATATATAACAGAATTTGGACATGATTGTGTCTTGAGCACATAAATACACCTCACACATAAACTCACAGTATAAAAAATTGAGTCACAAATTTTCAAAGAAATGCCCTTACAGTGGTATGACCATGATCAAGTTACTTAACTTTCTTCAATTCCATTTTCTTTCTTTGAAAAGATGTTTTATAACACTCCATGCTGGCAAAGTCACAAGGTGACTAATATTTACTAGATGCTTAATGAAAGCTAATTTTGCTTTATTCTCCCCTAACCTCATTTTCATACCCTTACAGAAGTATGTACACTGGAGAGAGACTTTTTAGAAACTGTCTGAAACTACAGCGACAGTAACCTAGCTTGAGATTTAAAACACCAAACCTCCCCATGGGATTTCAAGAGATTCTGTTTCGTCTTCGTGTCTCTTCCCATTTCCCCAAACCAGTCTTTTTGTCATTTGCAAGCTAACAAATATGTGAACATACCCAAAATATCATTTTTTGAAATTGTAATGTATGCTATGTTCCTTTAATATGGATGAGAAAAGGAAGCTCATGCATTGTATGAGTACCACAATTTATGCTTCTCTGAAATTTTTGAAATTCTGTTTTATCTGCGATTCCTTTTATTCATATAGCTCATCACTATGTAACTGGAGGCATCAGAAAAATAACAAATAAACAAGAAAATTAAGTTCAGAGCCTTGAATTTGTTATTACAGAAACTTCAAGAATCAGTTACACAAAGAAAATGCTATTTAGTTCTCCTTATGATAATAAGATTATTCCCCCAGCCAAACTAATAAGATAATACCATCAATATTTCCCTGTATTCAACATTAGATTAATGCGTCTTTATCTTCCAATTAACCTGCAATTATGTGCCTTAATATCTGACATTTTCCTGGATTTAGGTTAATCCGTACAATGCCAATATTTGAAGATAAGGTCCCCAGGTCAATCAGCTAGAAACCATTCCCAGAAGTTGATGCTAATCAAATTTGTTCATGCAATTCAGTGAGGATATTGCTGTAAGTTTTAGGGCAGATGTTTGACACAGAAGAACACTTTTTGTAGTAGAATTTAAATCCTTTTTATTCAAAAGTGACAAAGGTTGTTAAAATATACTTTTTTGGGTCACATAATTAAGGCACTCAATCAAAAATAATCAAAACAGCAATCTCCTTACAGCCTTCTCAAGTGTGAAGTTTCTCAGTCTCTCAATGCAGCCCTGATGAAAACTCAGCATGAAAAATGGATGAAATTATGATCTAGGCTGAGAAATCAGCCTTAAGCAGTTGTTAATAAAGGCAAATAGAATTTTACAAAACAACATATAAACTGTGTGAGATTATGTTATTGCCTTTTGCACCAAGATAAAGTAGCTTGATACCATTACTTCTTGAATATTATTTCTTAATTCATCTTTAAAAAGTCTTAGCTGATGATATGACATCTAAGAATTAGAACAGATTGAATCTGGCAATTGTGGTTTGAAGCTATTTAATCCTCAATTAAATAGGTTTTTTTCCTGAATAATAACCAACTAACTTCCCCACTATTCCCCACTCCTATGATTTTCCACACACATCCAAAAAGATCTTATTACTGATCCCTCTTGTTTTTTTAATTAAGTGGTAAAGAATGCGCGCACGCGCGCACACACACACACACACACACACACACACACACACACACTGTCCTATTCACATCTTTTATCAAGGCCCACAGTCATCACTCTATCCAAGCTTGCATTTCATGTTTAAAATAGCAATTGAGGGCTGGGGGTTTAGCTCAGGGGTGTTAAGTGCCTGCTTGGCAAATGCGGGATCATGAGTTTGATCCCTGGTATCAAAAAAAATTGCAATTCATTTCCATTTAGAAAAGATCAATAGTGATAAACATACTTCATATAGTACTACAATGAAGTTGAAGTGTAAGTTCATTTTGTCTCTCTACCTGGTCCTTTAGAATATATTAATAAAATGAGGTCAGATTTATATGTTGTATATATTAAACAATTAGCATTTTATTGTTGTTTTTAATATGACAAAATGATGCAAAGCTAGATTGAAAAACAAAACACTATAAAATCATTATCAGGCTCTTTCAAACTCCTTATAATGTCGCTTAACACCAACCATGTTAGGGTCATGCTGTCCCTTGTACAATAAGCCTTAGTCACATGTGAACTAAAATTCCCTGTGTAGTTTATCTTCTTTCAACTAGGTCTAAAGAGCTATTTTCATTGTAATTCTTTTTGGTGAAAATCAAATCCAATTGTTCACAAAACAAGAACTCTCTAGCCTTCTCCTCTGCAGAATCTTCCCTACAGATTCTGTACCAGAACTACATAACCAAAACTATCAGAATGCATATGACAGAGTCCTGCCCAGTGGATATGTCATCCTAGCAGAAGCTGAAATAGGCTGTATCAGTTAACAGCTCAAATGCATGAGTTACAGTATTTTATTTCCAGATAGAGTAAAAGCTGATCTCTCCTCTCTAAGCTGTTAACAATGCAAGTTCTTATCTTAGGCACAGACATCACTTGCTTATGTGCTAAATAAAAACCTGGGAATACGGGTGACATCTGTATCACTAGTAAAAACAAATCTTATAAAATACAATCTTGTAAATGAGCTGTAGCTTTAGAAACATACCAATGCCTATTCCAAAAAAGGACCTTCCAGAGATCAGAGGCCTATTAAAGCCATAAATGTTAGACATCTGTTGCTATGTTTCATGAAGGCAAAGATGGAGATATATTAGTACCATATGGGAAGGAATTTGACTCCAAAATCCAGCTTTGTGGATATTTCCTAAAATAAGTTACCAAGTTGGTAGAACAAATAAAATCAAAGATAAATGACTTTTTTAAAAAAAATCAGAAAACTTACCTGAAAAATGAAATAATCCTCTATCAGAAAAAATATATTTTGATATCTGTAACATGTTATAGAATTCCTGTCAAGTGACTTCATGTAGTAGATCACAATTACAGGCATAGATGCCAGGGGATTTAGCTCAGTGGCATAAGTGCTTGCCTGGCAAGCGTAAGGTCATGAGTTTGATCCCCCGGTACAAAAAAAAAAAAAATTATAGGCATAGAATAACCTATAGTCAAAGTGAAGCAAGTGAGAAAACAGTGTTAGGAGAAAGTGATTTCCAGCTTGTATACTTAAAGAGGCAGAGGTAGAAACCAAAGCTGAAATTGGACTTCGGTTCATTATTGTATTTTCAGTCCCTGATCCATTCTACATTCAAGAATATTCAAACTGTGTGCTTCATAAGAGGAAAACAGGGCTATGGTTTGCACATTGGCACCCCATTATATACCTCCAGACTCAGAACTGCCTGCTAGCCTAGTGTCGACTCTGTTTGACACCTCTTATCTTGAGTTGCACTGAATGGCTTAAAACAAAAGTGATCAAAGGAAAGACCAGACCTCTGTGAAATCAGATTCATTCTTTGTCAGAATTAACTGTATCACCAATTCTTTCAGGAAAGAGCATGAAAAACATCAATCTTCCCATTCACAAGTGACAGAGAAGTGGTGTGGGGGTCCCAGTCATAAGAGTTAAATTTTCTTAGAAAAAAGAAATCAAGAGTTGAATTAGCCTGGCAGCACTCAGAATGAGGAAGTACCTAAGGTACTATCGAATTTAGAAGAACTCACTAAACCTTGTAAAGCATTGATTAATCTAACTAATTTTGTGCAACCGCATTGCTTCCGAAGTAATAACTAACCCTATCTTTAAGAAAAGAGAGGGTGGTTTTCTTAATCAGTTTATAGCTATAATTTCCAAACAGGAAAATAGTCTTAAAGGGCAAATATCTCAGGGGGTAGATATAGTAAATAGATCTAGAGTCGGTAGCAGCAAGTCTATACTCATGAAATTAAAACCAATCTATTACCAAGGGATCTACTGGAAATGATAACCAAAGGGAGAAACCTCTGTCTTCCTGGGATGGGATACATTAAAGTCCCTCAGATAGGAAGCAGATCTCATGATGAAGCTTCTGTCCCAAGATCTTTACAAATATCCCATCTGTTCTCAAGATAGTGGAATATTTTATCTTGGTATTAGAAAACATACTTGCAAATGTTTTGCAAAAGGAATTACAGCAAAGTTAAAAAAGTTAAAAGCAAAGTTCAGTGCTGATACCCCATGTGTACCAGAGGATGACAAACATACCTGAATTCCCTTTAATGTAAATTGATATGGATTGAAATAAAATTTAATTAGGTTTCAGTTACGACCTAATGTGGTGAAATACTGAGATAGTTCATATTTTCCTAGAATCTCCAAAGAAAAAAGCAAAAATAGTCCCAAAATGACACAACTGGCATATTTTTTTATTATAGATTCATATAAATCTTCATCTACTCTGAACTAGAGATGCTACCCAAATAGTTTTTAAAAAATTAATTACAAGTGTGACGTCCTGAGTTTGATTCTCAGTACCAAAAAATAAAAATAAATAAATAAAAAGGATTGGAGGAAAGAAAAGAAAAAATATTTCCCCCAATGACTGAAAAATATCACCTGTTCATCCCACACTATTTTAAAAGATGAAATTAAGTGTAGCTGTGCTTTAGAAAACATAAAACAAATTTATTTTTAAATTAATTTTAAGCATTAGTTTTAAGTTGTTATTAGAAAAATTTAATAACTAAAATTCAATGAATTAGTTTGGATTTTCAGCCAAATTAATCTTCTGGTTTTGAAATCTAACAAGAACAGATTACCTGCATTCATAAAGGCATGAAATAAACTTCATTTATCTGCTTATTTATATCAGTTATTTGGCCATTCATTTTTACAAGGTTAAGAGCTGCCTAACCAGGTAGGCTTAGTTTCTTTTCTATAAAAAATAAGATTATTATGTTCTTATGATAATTATATAAGTATATAAAACTTAAAACAATCCCTGGAACAAAGCAAATGCTCAGTAAATGCTGGTTATTGATTTATTACACATTATAGTCTAGTCTATGCCCCCAATAGAGAGAGACAAGTAGGGATAATATGATGAAGAGAAAAATAAAAGACCTTTTGATTCCCTTTAAAATTATCTTTTCTAAAGCTTCTTCTCCAGTGTCATAGTGTTTCTTAATTTGAACAACTGATATTTTCTCACTGTTAAGTAAAATGTAATAAATAATAAAGTAAAAAACATTAGAAAATTGCTAAACATACATAAGCAAACAGCAAGCCTATTGTGTGAATACCACTTAAAGAAAATTTCTTAACTTCTTTCAGAGTGTGCTTTTTAATTCTAATATTTCAAGAAGTGTTTATTTTCTGCTATAAGCATGGGTATGCATGTATCACTATGGTGTGATGAATTCATCTCTTTGGAAGATCCCTAGGAGGAGAACAGTTGGGTCAAATGGAACCTCTAGTTTTAGGTTTTTGGGAAATCTCCATACTGATTTACAAAGGGGTTGAAAAAATTTATACTCTTGTAACCAAGGAAGAATGGTTTGTTTTTCCCTGAAACCTCACCAGAATTTGTTACTGGTTGATTTCTTGATGACAGTCATTCTTTCTGGAATGCAGCTCAGTGTTGTTTTAATTTATACTCACTGACACCAGTGGTGTTGAGCATGTTTTATGTATTTTTTGGCTATTTGTAATAGCCTACATGCACATCAACAGATGAATGGATAAAAAGAACATGGATCCCCAAATTCAGACATCCAGATACTCAAAGACTATTACATCCATAGTCCAGAGGGGTCTGGGTATTATTCAAACTATGTATCTTCCATGGGGTGCTACTTTCTTGGACATGGAGAATGCAAGGGTTTTTCAGTTATGGAGGATTCCATCCAGGTTTCAGAAGGCCTGAAAGGCTTGGAAAATATTCACAGCAGGGTCACAGTCCCTACCAGAAGCCCTTGAGAGGGCAGTGTATAAAACTGAGAGCAAAGCTGAAGGTACAATGGAGACTCCAGGAACTTGAAGATGTCAGGAACGTGGACCATATGCTGAGGAAAACTCCAAGTGGCATGTTCACCATGAGGCATGGTTCTAGGTATCAGGCATGATATAAAGAATTGCACTGCCTCTGCATACACTCCAGCAGGCTTTGGGGGATGCTTCCCACCGGTAACCAGATCAGATAAGGAGGCAGTGGCCAGCCCTGGCCCCACACTCACCACAGCCCCCATCAGGGAAGCTTCCCGCCCCAGGTAGCCAGCATGGGCTAGGTAAAGCAGTAGCCAGCCCTGCACCAGGGCACTCATTGGCCACCATTGGATACCTGTAACCAGCACTGGCCAGGAGAACAAAACAGTCATGCTTTAGAGAAATTGTAGCCAATGCAGGAGGTGTCTGGAATTCCACTGCCCGCTTGTTTGGAAGAATCCAGGAAAATGTCAAGACAAAGAAGCAAAAGGCGGTCTCTGAACTCCAACCCAAGCAGAGCAAGTCCAGGAGATATAAACATGGGAGGGATTGAGAGTCACACACATGAAGTTTCTGAAGTGATGGCAGCTGGAGTAAAGAGACAACTCCATGAGGCTATGAAAGAAATGAGAACAGAAACACCATCTCAGGTCAAAGAAGAAACAAAAGACATAGTAAAAGAACTGCTAAGCATCTCTGAAGAAGACATAGATTAAAAAAATAGAGCTGAGGGAAACTATGAATGAACAATATAAGAGAGATTTAGAATGCATGAAACAGATTCAAAGAGATATCCAGGAAATTAAAAACCCTATTGAAAGCTTGCAAAACTGCTTGAAAGAAACCGAAGGTAGACTTTCAGACCTTGAAGACAGGTGTGCAGCTTGCAATTGTGAAAGGAAAGATCTCTTAAAAATAACAAGGAGCCAGGAAATAACAATTCAATGGCTGCAGGATGACACAAAGCAGGGTCAACACAAATGACACTAAAAGTCTATTTGCAGAAGTAATAGCAGAAAACATCCCAAGCATGGGGAAAGGACAGGACATACGTATAAGTGGGGCATATAGAACTCCAGCTAGCCATGACCAGAATAAATCTACACCCAGACATACAATAATCAAGATCCCAGAAGTTCAACGCAAGAACAGAATATTAAAGGTCATTAGAGAAAAGAAACAGATCACCTAGAAAGGAAAACCAATCAGAATCGCGACAGACTTCTCAACACAAACCATCAAGTCAAGAAGAGATTGGCGTGAAATAATTCAAGTTCTGGATAAAAACAGCTTCCAACTCAGATTGATGTACCCTGAAAAACTATCTTTCAAAATTAATGGAGAAACAAGATGCTTCCATGACAAAGAGCTACCAAAGGAATTCGTGACCATCAAACCAACCCTATGAAGAACACTGAAAAACATTTTAGAGAGAGATAAAAAAGACTATGGCTCCAGGACAGCAGCAGAGGGAGAACAGTGAGCAGGCAGACAATTGAATGGAGGGGAAAGGAGGCAGCCAACAGAAGGAACATAGCTTGGCAGAGACAAGCCCGTGCATGTTGGCCATAACAATTAATGTAGACGACCTCAATTCACCAATAAAAAGAAACAGCCAGAGTGGATCAGGAGGCAGGGTCCATCAACATGCTTTATTCAAGAATGGATAAGAAAGATATAGCATTTCTATACAATGGAAAGCTACTCAGCTATAAAGAAAGATAACCTCAAGGCTCTTATAGGTAAATGGATACAACTTGAGATCATGCTTGTGGGTGAAATGATTCAGTCGCATGGCTGAACATTGTGTTGTTTCCCTAGTATAAAAGCTAAAGGTATTAGAGGGATCCAAGATGCACAATAGATGTGAAAGTGAAAGTGGAGGAAATGCCTAAAAAGGGAAAACAGTGGCCATTGTTAATCTATTATCTTGTTTTGAAGCCCTGTGTTGTTTGCATTGTTTTAATTAGTTTGGTTTTATTCTGTTTTGTTTTGATTTTATTATATTTGATGGCATAGACAGCTATTTCAAAAAGAATAAAATATATTATGGTAACCATTATTGATTTCCTATTATCTTGTTTCAAAGCCCTGTACTGCTTTACTTGTTTTCTTTTGATTGATTTTATTCTATTTTGTTTTGTTTGATTGTATTATATTTGATGGTATAAGCAGCTACTTTGAAGATAACAAGATGCATTATGGTAGCCACTGTTGTATTCCAATGTCTTGTTTTGAAGTCCTGTATTGCTTTAATTGTTTTGTTTTGATTGGTTTTATTCTGTTATTTGATTTTATTATGTCTGATATATTGGGCGGTTATGTTGAAGATAACAAGAGGCATCATGGTAGCCATTCTTGACTTCCTTTTACCTTGTTTTGAAGTCTCATATCATGTTCATTGCTTTGTCTTGATTGACTCTATTCTGTTTTATTTCTTTCAGTTTTGTTCTCTTCAGAATAAATTTTAAAAAAGAAAAAAGGAAAAAATGTGGTGTTTATACAGAATGGAATACTACAAAGAAAGATAAACTTGAGACATTTTTAGGTAAGTGGATGTAACTTGAGACTATAATCTTAAGTGAAATAAATCAGATATACAAGTTTAGATATCACATTTCTTCCCTTATATTAGAAACACAGAGTATAAATAAAGAGAAAAATAGAGGATACATATTAGGAAGCAGAAAGAACTTTTCAAATGACAAGGGGAACCAGAGATGGAAAAGGGGAAAAAGAAGAAGAAAGAGATTTAGAGAAAAAACTATTACAGAAAAAAATCTAAATATGTAAATATGGCTTTTACACCTGTGGAAAGGAAACAGGATTGGAGGGAGAAAAGGGGAAGAGGGCAAAGCAAACCCCAAAAGAATTATGATGTGTTATGTATGTATGCAAATTCTCCATGATGAACATAATCGTTCTATATTGCAAACACATGCTATTTTATACATATTCTATTTTTATTAAAATATAATGAAATAAAATTTAAAAGAAATGTTTATTTTTGGTATGAGAGAAAAATGTAAACTTACACAGTAAAATGCAGAACTTAAACAGCACATTTTCACGTCTGAAGTGACTCTTTTCTACTCTACATTCAATTGATGGCCTCAGCTGTGTCCCTAACTACTTTTGCCAGAGCATAACTAACAAAGTTCAAGATGAATAAGGAACCATCTCGTCCTTTACGAGGCTCAGAATCTGGACAGGAGGTTGATGGCAGAGTACAAATTTCTAACTAGAGTAGAACTCTGTTCCACCTGCTGATCTCCACACTATACATGCGCCCTTACAACCAGGGATCTCCTGGTTCACTGGCTCTCTACAAACACGCACACTCCCATTTATAATGTGTGCCAATGTGCATGGTGTAAATACTCCCAGCGTGGCTGATTTCAAGCTGCCAACAGTTAAGCTAGCTTTGTAAGTTTCTAAGCACTTATTTAACACTCTGCTCTTGTGAGGAAACACCTTCCACCTTGGCATAGACTAATCCCCTTCAAAGGTTGGACCAACTGATCTTAAAACATCCTTTTCTTCCTAGCCTTCTTTTCCTACATATTTTAAACTTGTGTCAATGTCATTTGCATAAGGAAGTCTTTCCCCAATCACCTAGTATGAATGTTTGTTGTTTTTCCTTTCCTCGGGACCCTGGATATTACACAATGTCTGGAGCACCTATGGACTTCTCTACCTTTTCCAGGAAGTTGACAGCAACTTAAATCAGAATCAGTGCCTTATCTTGTAGTAAAGATAAAATCAACAAACAAATGAAAAAAAAAATACCAGGAGAAAAGGCTACATACCCTGGGCATTCAGATTAAGAAGGAAGAAGGTAATAAGAAAGGTCTGATGAAACAGATCTCTTTTAAGCATAGGCTAGAAAATGGACTGATTTCTGAGAAGAGACCAGAAGGTGGGAGAAAGTTCCACAGGTGAGGTGAGATGGGGAACACATTACATGGTTCAAAGCTCAGGAGCAAAACTTGGGAGATACCAGGGATCAACAACAGAGGGATAAATCTTGCCTTGGTCACTTACCTACTTCAGGAATAAGAGAAATGTCATAAAAAGGGAAAAAAATAAATTTAAATTGTTTGGTCAAACTAGGGAGAGAGCTAATATGCCTTTTGCCAAACTCACAGAAGCAATACTATTTATAGGAGCTATATTTAGAACAGAAGGTAAGAAATGCACGTGTGAGCTAGGTTATGGGCCCTCTGGAGACACGTGATTCACATTTCCCGGGTTGTGCTGGGTCCTCAAGGGATCAGGGATGGGGGTAGGGGCAGTTCAGATTTTGTTCTCAGAATGAGATATTTGCACATAAGAAGTCAAAATTGAGAAATTTCTTAACGGACAGGTCAATAGGATGGTGCTGTGATGTTGGGACTGAGAAAAATTTGAAGTGTCTCTAAAACTTCTACCTTTAGGGAAGCCTTATTACAATGCTCACTGGAAAATGGACCCTCCATTAAGAAGGAAGGTTAGTTACAAGGTAGAAATAATGTAGTGGAGATATACAGAGCCGATTCTCAAGGCTGGAGTGAGAAACCTACATTTAAATTAGTAAGTATCCAAGAATAAAGTATTAAGCAGTTAATTATACATTTGAAAACCATAGACCTGAGATAATGGCTATATTTACTCTTTAAATATAAATAAATAATAAGCAAACAAGTCAAACAACAGTGGAAACAGCCAATCTATGCGGATCTTTGGTCTGCAAACCTTTCATTTTCTCCTTCCTTTCTTCCTTCTTGCCTTCTTTCCTTTCTTTCCTTCCTTTATTCCTTCTTTCCTTTCACCTCTGATTTTTTTATATCAACATTGAAAGAAAAACCTCTTTCTTTAGTACCACAGTGATAATACAGCCAATATCACCATTTACTTCCAATATTTTGGCCAAGCAACTATGCATATCTTACTAATATAAAAAGCTTTTCAATGTTAAAAGTGACATATACAAGTATCATATTTTGTATTTTAAAGTACTGTGGATTAAAAATTTCTATCAGCTTTTTAAAAGCATCATATGAAACAATATATCATTATATATTGGTGATTCTAAAAGTAAATTTGTATACAAAAATCAGACTCATGCATTCAACCAAGAGTTATAAAAGCCAGATGACATCTGTAGTAATTCTCCCGTAGCACATCATGGAATTACAGACAAACTTTCCCTGGTTTGATCATCAGCCATCTTTTCAAAGCAAATTTACATGTTTAGTTTTAAACTTTAATGGGTAAGTGACTTCTGAAATACAAAAATACCAAACAAGATGTGCCGTATCTCAATTCTCATCTCAAAGATATTTTCAGTGTAGATAAAATCAATGCAGATAGGATGTCAGTGCTCTCTCTTCCCAATTATTGTTAAAACTTTTCAAATTTAGGGTCATGAAGAGCTCACAGGGAGGGGATCATAAATAAACTTATCATATACCTTAGATGCAACAGAATCCATGAATACATGGGTTTTAGAGGTAGAGCTATGCGTTAACCAAAAGGATTTTAATAAGCCATGTGTATCTTTACACAGGTTATAGAATTCTAGATAAGCCAAAAAATAAGCCCATTGGTATTTGGTGGTATAATTTCTATATGCTTAGCTTTATTACCAAAGTGTGAAGCAAACAAGGACCATTCAGTCATCGCCTTCCCTAGCTTGGTTCTGTATCCATGTTTATAAAAACAATTCTTATCCTGTGTATTATATTGTGTTCAAGTGATTTTACAACTTGTTTTCCCTCCAAATAATGTGCCTGGTCTTTCATCTGTGTATATATCTATATCTTCAAAATGTAGAGGCCTGCTATTAATGTTTTTTGAAATAACCCAGTGTGTGCTTACACTTAATTTTTCTGCTACACATCCATGCCTGTGTAAAGCATAGCCACTTATACAGTAGATTTGCCACAACTTCTAGGGAAGAAATATTACCCATTTCATTATGAAACCTCAAGTGCTCATTGGTAGACTGAAGGACACTAGAAAGTGCAACAATACAATGTGATGTGTGGCAATAAGCAGACAGTATCTTCTTAATGCACAGCTTAGGTGTGGAATTTTTGAAATTAATGCTAGACATCTTTTATTGCATGTGGATCAAATGCCAATTGTAAAGAAATGTCCCAATTTACAAAATGCAATTTTAAGCATAGTTGTTAGTGTTAAATTGCTCAGGAAGCTAATTCTAAATAAATGTAAACTTTCAGTCCAAAATAAAACTATTTTTGAAGGCCAGGAAGTACTGTGAGGGTGATCCTATGGCTGCACTTTTAATAAGAATAGATTGATAAAAGAATGCTTTTGAATTAGACATACAAAAGCGTAACTCTTCTCAATAGAGATGCTGGCTCTCAATCCAAAGAAGAAGCCCACGTTAATTCAGTAGGAGCAGACTTGGTGAAAAGATGAATCGTAATATCAAATGCATAAAGTTATCTCCTGCTAAATGTCTTCTGAGGGTTGTAGCAGGTGAAAGGACATCACATTCCTCTTACAATTTAAGGTAGCATGACAACTTTTCTGAAGGCAGCCTTCTTACTCCTTGCTATGCATTTATTACCCATTCAGGAGAGGCGGGAAAGAGGACAAGTCCTTCCCCCTGCACACACCTTCTGCACGACAATTGATTTGGGCAATACATACTCATTCACTCAAGGCTGGCATCCAAGTCACTATCCTTAATTATAATCATTGGCTCCAGTGAGTAATCTGTGGATGGTTTTGAGTTGCTGCCAAAGACAATATATCTTGGGGAGGGGAGATAAGCTTATGGGAAGAGAAGCTCTCTTCCCATAAATGATGAATCAATCCATTAGATTTGTGATAATCAATGCTCTGGATCCTTTTCATGTCAAAGCAGGGGGAGGGAAAACCTTACTGAAGTGGCCAATCATTATTAATTCATCCATTGGAGTAATATTAATCATGAAGAGCTAATGCGATATTAATGTGACTATAATGCAAGCTTCAAAGAGAATTTCACTGTAGAATAGAAACATGGCATAGGTTTTGTTTTCTAATTGAGTTACCTAACAGGGAATTTCTAAAGACTGTGAGGAAAGAAGGTGACTTCTTGCATGCTTTGCACTTGAGTATGGAGCTACAGGAATTATGCTGAGTGCTCACCTGTAAATTTCCTGCTTGCCCAGGTTGTCTGAGGCAGTCAGCATTCTGGCGGGGAAATCTTCTTCCAGGAAACATGTGCTGTTGAGGCTGCTGGGGTATGAGAAGCAAGAGGACAGGATTCTGGGAACAGAATCTGGTCTTCAGTGGTGCTTGTTCCTTAAAAGCAATTTGAAGATGAAAAAGTAGAGAGCAAAAGCCTGCCTTTCTGGGATTTAAGAGCATTTCTGAAATAAATTTGATCCAACCTCTTCCAATGTACAGTGAGGACTCATTTCTGACGACTTTGAGGGAAACATCCAGTGTTTCAGCTATGTCAGAGGGACTGGTCAATGTCTGCTCTTAGACGTCCTAGTCTTAGCTTAGCGTACTTTCTGGAAGATGACCCAACAGATGAGTAATCCAGGAAATGGAAACCATAGAATCCAACAAGCCTGTTAGGATCTGACTTTCACTTATGCACCAATTCATCTTTTTGCTGCTCATATCAAACCAACCAGCTCATCATGGAAATCACATTGTTTTCAATCTTACTAATGACCACATCTCTGCCTAGAATCTTTGTCTTCCCCAGCTTCAGGCCAGCTTTCTCCTTCTGTTTAAAAATTCAAGTCAAGCACCATTTCCCCGGGTGCCCTTCCTGCTACTGGGTTACCTTCACTCAATTATGTCTCTGAAATTCCTGGGCATATATTTGTAAGTCTACTTCAACGTAATTCAAGTAACTATTTAACCTTTCTCCCACCAAACCACAATTTTTTCAACACTTAGCAGTGTTTATTACTCATCTTTGTATTCTTAGCATTTACCTAAGACTAGCCACATACAGAAGTAGTAAAATATTTTAAGGGAATAAGCTGAATCCATGAACAATATGTTAGTACAATATTTAAAAAGAGGCCTCTTATTTTTACTCTAAATTCTCGTTAATCTTACTCTGTGCATCAGTAGGCAGCCACTTAATTTATTTTTCTATTATACACCTGCATTTTGCTGCCTATGTAACAATTTCTGTCTTCCTTGGTAATTGCCAGGATTGACTTTCTTAACTCAATTTTCTGCCACTCAGTTTAAGGTTGTATTACCATTAGTGCTATTTTTTTCCAAAGAAAGTACTTCTTCTGTTGGTTATATTTCCATGTATTTGGGACATAAACCTTGTTGATGATTCTTATGGACATAAAATGAATTTTTTTCATTTTAAAACTGGTAATATTTAACTATAAGTCTTGTGATTGTAAGTGATGTAATAAGTAAACAGTATTGTTATAAAATTGTACTAATAAATGTGAGTCCTCTTCCTTTTCCATGCCTCAGATAAATTTTAATAAGTATAGATACAAAGTAATAAAAATTCCTCTTTTGATCTATTCTTTCCTAATTTCTAGGTATATAATCCTAGAAATAAATTTTGGAAATTATATATATACATATTTATTATAAAATTTATTTCTGACGAACCCTCCTCAGGCTTCTCAAATGTGAAACGTCTAAAAATGAAACAAAATAATCATGCATATTATTCTTCCTCCTTATGAAATCTTTTAGTATCTGTAGGCTGCACATTGCAAGGCTCACTTCTTCGCCCAAATTATTTCTTGAGGGTTTCCCTTCCTTACACCTCAAAGTCATCTATCCTAGATCCTCACCACCTTTTGTTCAGTTTAAGAGAAGGTCCTGAACTAGCCTCCCGCCTTCTACCCCTCCCATTGTGCCCTTCCCACTCTATAAGAGGCCTTTAATAGCATAATACTCTGCTTAAGTGCTTCCAATGACCCTTGATTCAATATAGGATTAAGTCTGAAATTCTTAGGCTGGTACACAGGCCTTTTCTAATCTGTTCCTCAAAAACACTTCCATGTTCACTTCTGTGATTCAACATTTGCCGTCTTTCACACAAAAGGTTAAAGTGCTCTTATTCTGGGAATGATCTTAAAGGTGAGGAAGAAATATTTGTAAAAGACCAAGGAAGAAATATTTGTTAGGATTTTATGTATGTCACCTTTTATCACTTTAACAGGAGGAAGCTCTCATTAGCCCCACGTTAAAGATAAAATTGCAAAAGCAGCAAACCTTGGTTCAAGTTGTTTGTTGGTTTTTTGATGATAGAGCAACATTCACCCTGTGATCTCTCTGCCCCAGAGGTCTTCCCCTAATTCTGCTGATCGGTGTTTCTCAAAAGCGTTACTTCTCACACTTACATTTCAAGAGACATTCCTTTGTCAACACTTTATACCTTCTAATTCACAACATTTATACTCTTTTTATTAGGCTTTTGATACTTACATTAGATATAATTTCATCAATTAAATTTGCTATACCTTCTTTTCTTTCTTAATGCTTCATATGTAAGTCTGCTCTAATTGTTTACTGTCTCTGATTGCAGTTGTAATTACCAAGTTATGTAGACTTCAATGGCAAAAGAGTAATTTACTCGTGTTTGTAATTCCAGTCTTTATATGATGTCTGACACACTGCAGAATCTCTAAACACACTTGTTTAGGAATTGGTTAAATGAATGTGTTCCTAGAATAAAAGTATTATGTGTATATATTCTGGGAAAATTCAGATATGAATGTATATTTAGTCAAATTTTAATTAACTATTGTAAGACTCCATGCTATCAAATTTATGATAAATACAACAAGACGATTTTGAGGGATTTCAAACCCAAAAAATTTATGGTGCCTCGAAAATGGCATCCGGAGTGAGGGCTCTAGATTTAACTCTGCCATAAACACCTTCTAAGTTTCCACTGCGGGAGCGAGATGCCCTGCCAGCATAGTGGCCACTTGTGCCTTGTGTCAACCCTGAACAAAAGCCTACCAAGGCCAGGAGACTCGTGCTGAAGTCCTGTCTGTGTATATCACACAGCCTTTGCTTCCAAGGCTGTGACCTCTCTGTGGCAGCACGCTTGTTCCTGAGCAATACCCTCCTCTCCTACCACTGTTTCAGTCCCCTTTCCTCAGCAGCGCTAGAATTTTCCTGTCCCTTATCCTGACATAAGACCTTTAGAGTTGAGGAAGTGAAGGTAGCAAGATAAGAGAGCAGAAGTAAAGCTTCATCGTTGGATTTCTGCCTTCGTTCTTGACCACAGCTCTGAGGGGCTAACAAACCCGGTGGCCTTAGCTCACCAGCACAGTCAGACAAGAAATAAAAGCTTAATCATATGTGATCTTTCTCATTCTTCTCAGTGAGGAAAGCAAAACACAAACTTATATCTTAATAAATTACCTTTCAGTATCTGTTTATATGTGTGTTTTAAATACCACCTAGTACAGCATTCTTTAAAAGAGTGGAAATATAGTGCAGTCATAAAAGCACAAATTCTGGGCTCACACTGCCTTAGATTCCAATACTGTCCCCATTGCCTCAATAACTTATCTTTGTGTCTTTATTCACCTGTCTTTAAAATGAAAATAATGCTACCTTCTTATTAAAGTTGTGTGATTATTGAACTAATGTACACAAAGCACTTATAACAATATGTGGCATGAAATACATTCTATAAACAAGTTAACTGAATTATTCTATATATTGTGCTTTTTAGATACTCAATCCAATATATTGGCTTCTTCTTTTGGTGAATGACTCAATACTTAACAACAACTTTTTTGTTGCTACTGTTTTTTTTTTTTTGAGACAAGGTCTCACTATGTAGCCCAAACTGGTCTTAAACTCATGGTGATCCTCCTATCTCAACCTTCAGTTGCTGGGATTACTGGTGTATGCCACTCTAACAGGCACTGAAAATTTTTTTAAAATTTTATTTAAAGAAAAAAAAACAGGAAAAGGGTAGAAATAATACACAATTTCAAAAAAAACAGTAAGAAATCACTAGTTGATAAATTACATATTGTCCTCCTAGAAGTAGTTGTTCAAGTTACAAAAGTAAAGCATACAAAGTGGGCATTTAAACAGAGAGACTGCAAACAGTTATGTTCAACGATCCAACAAAAACTTAGTAATATTGTTATCAATCCTATACACTTAAACACACATGCAGTTATATTCCTTAGAGCATTTCTTTTTCCTCTCTTTTTTACAATAGCAATTACATATTTGGAGTTTTATTACTCCTACATTTCTTATTACTTTTTAAACTAGAGACACAATGTGATACTTATAAATATGATTTTTATTTATTTCACTAATGAGGATAGCCTCAAGTTGTCCCCATTTGCCTATGAAGACCTCAAGATCATCCTTTTTTATAGCTGAGTAATATTCCATTGTATAAAAATACCACATCTTTTTCATTCACTCTGCAGTTGATGGGCATCTTAGTTGTTTCCAAGATTTAGTGATTACAAATTGTGCTGCTATAAACATGGGTGCACATATATCACTGTGACATGACCTTTTCAGTTGTTCTGGAAAAATACCCAGGAGGGGAATAGCTGGATTGAATGGAACTTCCAATCCTAGTCTTCTGAGAAATCTCCATACTGATTTCCATAGTGGTTGCACCAGTCTACATTCCCACCAAGAGTGGAGCAGAGTTCCTTTTACCCCACAGCCTTGCCAAATTTGTTATCGATTGATTTCTTGATGGCAGCCCTTCTTTCTAGAGTGAGATGATATCTCAGTGTTGTTTTAATTTGCGTTTCTCGAATGGCCAGTGATGGTGAGCATTTCTTCCTGTATTTACTTGCCATTTATATATCTTCATCTGAGAACTGGGTGTTCATCTCAGATGCTCATTTTTGGAGAGGGTCTTTGAATTTGGGGGGGCTTGGTGTTTTTCAATTCTTCATATGTTCAGATATAAGTCCTTTGTCTGAGGGACTGCTGGCTAAAATTCTTTCCCATTCAGTGCATTTTCTTTTCATTCTGTTGGTGATTTCCTTTGAAGTGCAGAAACTTTTCAATAATATGAGATCCCAGTTATTGATTCTTTGCAGAGTTTCCCATGCAGTTTGCATTTTGTTCATGAATTCTCTTCCTACCCCTATGTCTCCAAGACTTCTACCTACCTTCCAATAGGTTTAGTGTTTCTGTTTTAATATTTAGGGTTTTGATCCATTTAGACTTTAGTTTTGTGCATGGTGATAGGCATAAGTCTATATTCAGTCTTTGGCATGTGGAGAGTCAATCTTTCCAACACTATTTATTGAAGAGGCTATCCTTCTTCCAGTGAACATGTTTAACCCCTTTGTCAAATACCAGGTGGCTGAGCATCTTTGTAGTTGTGCTTGCATCTTCTAATCTGTTCCATTGATCCTCAAGTCTATTTCTCTGCCAGTACCATGCTGATTTTATCACTGTGGCTTTGTAGTATAGTTTCAAGTCAGGAATTGAGATGCCTCCTGCCTTGCCTTTGTTGCCCAGAATTGCCTTTGTTATCCTAGGTTTCTTCTGTTTCCAAATGAATTTTAGGAGTGTTTTCTTTAGATCTGTGAGGCATGTTAATGGTATTTTGATTGGGATTGCATTAAATCTGTATAACAGTTTTGGGAGTATGGCCATTTTCACAATGTTGGTTCTTCCTAGCCAAGAGCAAGGAATATCCTTCCATTTTCTAATATCCTCTTCAATTGCCTTTTTTAGCATAGCATAATTTTTAGCATATGGGCCTTTTACATTCTTAGTTAGGTTGATTCCTAAGTATTTCATTTTTTAAAATGCTATTGTGAAAGGCAATATTCCATATTTTCTCACTTGGTGAGTTTTTTGTTTGTGTACAGGAATGCTATTGATTTTTGAGTGTTGACTTTGTATCCAGCTACACTGCTGAACTTGTTTATTACTTCCAGTAGTCTTTTAATGGAGTTTTTTGGATCTTCTATATAGAGTATCATGCCATCTGCAAATAGTGATAATTTAACTTCTTCCTTTCCTATCTTTATTCCTTTTATTTCTCTCCCTTGTCTGATAGCCCTGACTAGTGTTTCCAGAACTATATTGAATAGGAGTGGTGATAGTGGACATCCTTGTTTTGTTCCTGATTTTAAAGTGAAAGCTTTCAGTTTTTGTCCATTTAGTATAATGTTGACTGTTGGTTTGTCATAGATGGCCTTTATAAGATTGAGGTAGACACCATGTATTTTGAGTTTCTGAAGGATTTTTACCATGAACATGTGTTGAACTTTATTGAAAGCTTTTTCTGCATCTATTGAGATGACCATGTGGTTTTTGTTTTTGGCTCTGTTGATGTGGTGTATTATATTTATTGATTTGTGTTTGTTAAACCATCCCTGCATTCCTGGAATGAATCCCACTTTGTCATGATGTAGAATCTTCTTGATAATTTGCTGCACTCTATTTGCCAGTAGTTTATTGAGAATCTTTGCATCAGTGTTCATAACAGAGACTGGCCTATAGTTCTCCATTTTTTTTTTTTTTTTTTTTTGGTACCAGGGATCAAACTCATGACCTCATGCTTGTGAGGCAGGTGCTTATGCTGCTGAGCTAAATCCCCAGCCCTAAAATTTTTATCTTTGTGCCTTCTTTTAAATGCCAGTTACAAATTTACACATGGGCATTGAATAATGTACCTGAATATCTGCTGACAACATATACATGTTAAAAGCCAAAGCTCTTACATATTAATTGGTTTTTGTTCCTTTCCCATAGCCCTTTAGTGAATCAGTAGATCTCCACTTACCTTCTTTATCACCATCACCCTCAGACAAATGATTAACCTATACCTGAATTAAATAAATAGCATATGAATTGCTTGGAATGAGAAACTGTTTTAAACTGAATGAAAATGAAAATGTTACCAAATTTTTAAGCAATAATGATAAAAAATATATAACACAAAATACCTGTATTCAAGTGAAAAAAACTCTCAGATCAATGATAGTCTCTTCTACTTTGGCAAACTAGAAAAGAGAGAGAGAGAAAAAATAGACAAAAATAATAAAGACCAGAACATAAATCAATTTAATGAAAAGTAAAACAATGAAGAATATTAATGAAACCAAAATCTCCTCATATGGTACAATGAAATTGATAAATCTTGAGACAGACAGATGAGGAAAAGAGTGAAGGCACAAATTACCAATATCAAGAATGAGAATTCTGCTTTGTAAACCCTCCCATGAAAGTGTGAAATTGGGGAGCCTGGTACAAGAGGAATGTAGGGAGATGATAATGATCAAAGTGTGTTCTATAATGTACCAACTTGCCAAGATGAAACCTACTGATATCTGTAAGCAGTATGTGCTGATAAAAATGTGAAACCAAAAATAATTAAAATTATCAGCAATATTTTTTATATTAAAAGACATGAGAGAAGACATTAAAACATTAGTGATAGCTAATCATGATTAAGAAAATGATAAAAAGATGAGAGTGATGTCTTCACTAAAGATTTCACAGATACTAAAATGAAATAAGATGTTTTAGGAGCAATATTATTTCGATAAATTTGACAACTTAGAGGAAATGGATAATATGTGCAAAACATAAACCACAAATCTCACACAAGAAGAAATAAATAACATGAATTGAATAACTGTATATATATTAAAGAATTGAATTTCTCTTTAAAAATCTTTCCTCAAGAAAATGCCTGGCCCAGATAACTTGATTGATGAATTCAATCAAATATTTAAGAAATACAGTACATCACTTCTATAGAAAGTATCTCAAGGAATTGAAAAATGTTTTCCAATATATTCCATGAGGTTAACATTGTTCTAATATCAAAACCAGAAAAAATATTAGAAAACTATAAATCAGTAATACTTATTTATGGATAGATATATTTTTAAAAATAACATAGATATAAGGTATACATTACAGTAAACATGTTTCAAACACAACTTTAGCAATTTATATCCAACAATATACTGTATTAAAAAAAGATAGTGTGTCATTCCAAGTTAAGATTTATTCCAGAAGTGCAAGAACAGTTTAATTCACAAAAATCAATCTACTTAGACACATCACACCAGATTAATTCACTGTGGCGTCTAAAACAAAACTCCAAACAACAGAAATGTTTTTCAGAATTCCAAAGGCCAAGAATTCCAAATTCAGTTTGCTGACAGATTCAGTGCCCGGTGAAGTCCTTTCTGGTGCACAGATGGCCTCTTCTTACAGCATCTTCATGTGGTAGTAAGAACTGCTAGGTCTCTGAGACCTTCTCTGTAAGAACACTAATCCAATTTCTAATCACCTACCAGAGGCCCCTCCTTCTCACACCTGACTCACCTTGGAAGTTAAGATTTCAATACATGACTTTTCCACAAACAGAAAAAAACATATGATCCAAGAACATATGATCATCTTAAACTTGCAAAAAGAATATTTAAAAATCTATTCATAATAGAAATTCAGCAAGCCAAGAATAAGGGGATTTTTCTTAATCTACATCTATAAAAAAAACCTATAGCTAACTTCATACTGTATGATGAAATACTACATGAGTTCCTCCTAAAATCAAGAACAAAATACGGATATCTCTTACTGCTTTGATTAAACATTTTATTTGAGATTCTAGCCAATATAGTAAGTAATAGTAAGGCAATAAAAGGAAAAAGTCATCTAGATTGAAGAAAATAGTAAAATTGTATTATTTCACAGGTGACACAACTGTTTTATTGTAATTCTTCAATAAAATTTGTAGAAAAGCTACTAGAACTAAAAGTGAGTTTAGCAAACTTAGAGTTTTTAAGATTAACATTCAAAATCCAATTGTATTTCTATGCATTGCAATGGTTTGGCATTTAAACTTTTAAAATATTGTTTATAACAAAAATATGAATTAGAGAGATTGGACGAAATGTTGAATGACCTATAATCAGAAAATGATAAAGCACTGTGGAGGGAAATTCAAGGTAACATAAATAGAGAATTATAACTTTTTCATCAACAGGAAGATTGAATATCAACAAAATGTCAGTTTTCTCTAAGTCAGTCTATAAATTGTGGGGCAGAATGTGATCATAGATCAAAACTTACAAAATTGTACAATTTAAATATCTGAAGTTTTTCTTTCATCGCAATTGCCCCTTAATAAAACTATTTTAAAAACTAGTAAAACCTCCTCAATAGTTCCCCATGGGTTTGATGTGATATGGTAAGTTTCAAGTGTTTAGTAGAAAAGTGGCAGCTTTAAGGTTTTTTAACAGCTAAGTCTCTTTAGGGAAAACACTTCACCTTACTGAATGCTGGTTCCTCCACCTATCCAAGAGGAGTAATAACACTGGCTGAAATGGTTGTTACTAGAAATAATTATAACATTTTATTTAAAGTGCCTAGGATAGCTCCTGACACCAGGTATTTAAAAAGCTTTAAACTCGAGGTAAGCAATGATCAGATATTGCCTTAGAGATTAGTCACTGTTTAAGAGGAAGTGAGTAGAGCATTAGAGAACTATTTCCCTTAGTTCACATTTTGCCTAGGGCTTATCCTGAGTTTATGTCACTAAATAATTTATGGAACCTTATGTCATACAATTTAAGAACTTACAGATGTTCACAATAGACACCATGATTTATTATCGTTACCTGAATTTTGCTACATTTTTGTTCACAAAATTTTTTTATATAGTTACAACCTTAATATATATTCAGAGGTATCTCTGTTGTCTTTGGCTTTTCAAAAATTGATGAATGTCAACTTAAGCAAATATTGATAAACCATATATGCCATTTGCAATGTACAGTTTTCTTTTCTCTAGAGCAAATACAACAAATGTGTACATTTATCTATGAACTTCAGTGGTGAGTGTTATTAGCTTTATGACTATGGGCAAGCCAATAACATTCCTAAATCTATGTTTCTTAATTTTTCTAAAGTAAGGTTTAGATCACATGACTTCCAAATCATTGCTTTTTTCAAAAGCATTTTGTTGGAGTAATATGGTTATTTGAATTCTTTTAAAGTGCAGTGAACTAAATAATCTTGGTTATTTCAAAACATATTATTGAATATTTTAAATATTTGCATAACTATTGCTAAAACAAGATTTTTTATGATGTAATTTTATGATGTCCAAGATGTTTCTTGGACAATCTGAATCATCAAAGATCTCTAAATCCATTAATACCAAATTTATAACATCTAAAAGAAATTGATGTAAAATAAATGTCAATTAAAGATGCTGCAGTGGCATGGGTTGGATGATTGTTATTACCTTAAATTTTTTTAAATAAATGTTCACAAAATTATGTTCTTATGGCTTGGTGTACATAGAATATTTATTTCAGAATATTCAGTTTTATGCTATTTTAGAAGGTGATAAAATAAAAATGGACTCCCATGTATTTGGATCTCTCCATAGTTTATATTTTATTTGGAGTTGCAAAACAGTCAAAAGAGAAAATAGGTGAGTGGGTTAATTTGTGTGTACACATGTGGATGTTATCACTGAAATTTAAAAGACCAATAAGAGATAGGTTATTGCATTATTCATTTGCTTTTGTTGTAAAGTTTTACCATTAAACAAGAAAAACTACTGGTTTCTGTCTAGTTGCTTAATTCATGTGTGTATGTTTGTAAATCTATGGGAATATACTTTACTGAAGAGAGTATTGTAGAATTTAAAACATAAATATCTAATTAATGTGATTTGATTTTTAAGATCAAGAATAGTGAATAAGTGTGTGTGTGTGTGTATGTGTGAACATATGTATAAAAAAGAGGCGGAGAAATATAAATGCATATGATATATACATATACCTAAGAATGTTTTTAATGAAATTTGTCAAAATCACAATAGAAGTTGAAGAGGCCGCTCACTGAATCTACAAACCCCTAGATGATACCCACAATAATTTTTTTTAGAAATGGAGAAATAATTATAAAATATATTGTGTTAATAAATCAGGAAAGGCACTTGAAATAATCTCATAAAATGTTATAGCTTAAATAATGCCCTTCATCAGTATTCTTTGTTTAACATTTTATGTTTATTGATAAATGAAGATGCATTTAAATAATTCAAAGAAAACATTAGCTGCAAGCAAGGAATTAATAATTGATACGACTGGAAGGACTCTTTTCACTTGGGAAATAGATAATATTAGCTTAATGCGGGGCTGCAGGAACAGAGGAAATGTAATGGGTCTGCTTGCTTTAAACTGATGATGCTTATTGTGGTCTAAAAGTTGCTACCCAGGCAGAAGCAGGACAGCTGGGCAAGTGCGATAGATTTCACTCTCCGGAGCTGACCGTGCACACTGTGGTCTGATGCTCCAGATTCATACATGGGAGGAGGCTAACGATGGTGACATGTACCGCGGAGAGAAGAAAAAGGCAATTTAACCATATTGGAAAACAGCAAAAGAACCTCTTTGAATATATCAAGATGATAAAAATAAAGAGATTTTACTTTTCTCCTTCATTGTGCTTGAGGTCAGACACCACTGAGAACAGAGTTACCTTCCTTTTGAGAAGAGATGCCCCAAATGAGGTTTTGGTTAGAGTCGCGAGGGATGGAGTCAGCACTGCAGCTGCCCATGTGGCAGTGCCGGCGTGTTTGGGGAGCAGTGCAGGAGGGACACAGCCCCATACAGGAGACACATATGTTGGCGATTTTCCTCTCACCTGTATCTGTCCTTCTCCAAATGTTAGAGAAAATTGAGTCATACACATCTGGGAGTTTCAGAGGTCATTAATTTTATCCTGTCTTCTTCTTTTTCTTCCCTTTTGCTCTTATAACTCAAGCAAAAGAGGAATTCTTGAAATTACCCAGAAAGTTCAAATTACTTCCTGATAAATTCATCTTTGCTATTGGAAAGGATTCCTTAATTTCTCATCGTAGGTAATATAAAATTATGTTTTTAATATTTAGGTTTCACCCATCCCAGTCAAAAAGAACCTCTAAATATCAAAAGTTACTTCACAAACCATCTCTCAAATTTGTCATTTTTGCTTTAGAAGCATTAATTTCCAAAAAATGTGAAATTAGTTTCAGAAAAATTACTTCTTTAATAAAATTTCAGCTAAATAAATGTGTGAGTAAAGCACAATAAACTGCTGGGAAGAAACACCAGACAGATTCAAAGATCTGAAGCCACAGATGTGAACAGATGTCTACAATACCTCAGTGGACCGCAGCACACTGACCCGACTGCTTCAAGATGCCAGTTCCCACATGTGTGCAGTGGAACTTACTCCACGTGATATTTTATGTACTTTCATAGCTTATTTTTCACTCCTTTTTACTTTTTTTTTATCTAGGAGAAGTTATATGAAATTATATATATATATCTCCTCCCATGTATAAACTTTTAGACCACAATCACCATCATCATAAATGTAATTCTGTGGGTTTTTGCTGTAGCCTAGTAGTTTCAAAATCTAATGTCTTCTTTATATCAAACATTAAAAAACAATCTGGTGTTAGTCCATGTGTATCACTCTGTGTATTGTATGTGTAGCTTGTGCTCAGAGAAGTCACATTTTAGGTAACAGGAATGCTGATGATACTTCATCTTAGACTGACTCCTTTAAACTCTCAGAATTTGTAAAGTCTAGAGTCTATCGAAAGTGGCAGGATTGGCTGCTGGTTGGACAGACAGACTCCATCTGTTTCCTGGGAGTCAGGAAACCATTCGTGGACTTTAGGGAAGAGGAGAAGTCACCAAGAAGCAAGGCCTCCCTGTGGATCGATGCCATGTGTGGGTCTCTAGGGGAAGAGTCATATGCCATCCCCTTCTGGCACGTGGACTAGGAAACAAGAAGAGCAAGACTCACCCACTTCCCCCACCCCTGCCCCGCTGTGAGCATCTGGCTGATCCAGAGAAACACAGGCTGTGATGATGGCTATTGAGGAAGAATATAATTTAATGCTTGTAGTGTTCAGTGTTTCACTGACTTTGCAGTTCTAAAGCCAGTGGTCTGATCATCTATTCAGAGGATGGCAAATGTAGTGTGGCATCTGTGGAGTCTCCTTCTGAGGGTGACGGCCATTGTTGATTCCCTATGGTCTTGTTTTAAGTCCTGTATCATTTCCATTGTTTTGTTGGGTTGGGTTTTGCTCTGTTTCGTTTTGTTTGATTGTATTGTTTCCGATGGCATGGGCAGCTATTTCAGAGATAACAAGGTATTGTATGGTAGCCATTTTGGATTTACTATTGTCTTGTTTTGAAGTCCTTTATTGTGTCCATTGTTTTTCTTTGTTCTATTCTGTTCTGTTTTGTTTGAGTTTCACTATGTCTGAAGGTATCTGCAGCTATTTTGAAGACAGCAGGTAGCATTAGGGTAACCATTATTGATTTCCTGTTGTTTTGAAGTCCCCAGTCACACTGGTATGTTTGGATGAGCTTTATTCTCTTTTTTTTTAAAAGAAAAGGGCAGGATCAAATGCTAGGTTTGCATTGTTCATTACACATTTGACTTTTTAACTGAGGTAAGTGTCTGAAGCCTACCCTGAAATCCTGAGCCTGAGATCCTGTTGCTGGGGGCTCAGACTGACAGGCATTTGGTGGGGTTAGCTAGGAGGGAGAAAGAACAGACAATGACACAACCAAGAGGAGGAAGCAGCTCATCCAGTGAGAGTCGGCCGAGAGCATGGATGATGGTCTGCAGAAAGTCAAATCACACACAGCCTCAGACCCGGACACACTCGCCTGCCTACTTGATACTCTCACCATTTTTTCTAATACCCTATTTTAGAATAAGATATTAGAAATTCGTGCCCCTTGCCATAGAAACGAAATTTGGCTTCCAGCTCCAGAATTGTCTCATTATTGGCTATTCAATAAAATTAAGATACCAAATGTGGTCTGCAGATATATTTTTAGATGCCTTGACATCTTTGCTGTACCTACTTATTGAAGCAGGAATAGCATTTTATAAGAACTATAATCATAATATATTCTAAGAGCTCATATTGATATACAAGTTAGAAATTAAAATAATTTATGTTTAGTATTAAGCACATTCTGCCGTTGATCAAATATGGACAAAGTACTCTGAAAGTTTTAAATAAAAGATAATAAACACTGTCTCTCCCGTTCAACTCATTGAGAAAAGACATAAATAAGTGAAATAATTGAACAAAAATACAGTAAAAAAAATCACATCACTAAGGTCCAGTAACATTTTCAATTCACTGAAACTTCTCTGTTACAGAAAACTGTTGTGTAGAGAAAAAAATCCAACAACTTCCAACCTATCTTTGCCACAGTAAATATCCGAGTGTAGCAAACATGTGAAAACATTCTAACTTCAGCCCATTTTGCTAGATGTTTCCAAACTAATTGAAAATGTCCTGTTCACCATGTAATGAGATTCTTGGTTTTGAGATTCTTTAGCTTGAATTTCTGGCTTTGCCTAATAGGTTAACTATTTCCAACAAACTGTGTGTGCGTGTGTGTGTGTGTGTAGGACAATCTAAGAAAACTAGAAAGCAGAATTCAAAGTGATTTCCTAAATAATGGATAATAGCAATCCAGTGAACCAATTCTTTCAGTTGAATCTCCCACAGACAGAAAGATTCCCCATACCCTGCAGAGGCTGGAGGCAGATAGCTGCAGACTCCTGGGTTTCCAACGTCATGTCAGTCAGGCTCATCCACGGTTGCTCATCACCCTCTCCGATGCTATGTTTTAACTGGCAAGTGTACCTGATGTTGAACTTTAGGAATTGCACTGGTAAAGTGCTGAACAGCAAGTTACTCTTTTCTCCCGCCACTAGTTTCTCTCAGCGTGATATTTTGCTAGATGAGTCAACAATGACAGCAGACACATATGCCTGGGAATGTGTTTTTGAAACTGTGTGTACTGCTTTTAATAGCATAATTACAGCTGTTCAGTAAGTGATGCCTCTAGACTAAAGACTAAAATGAGAAGCAGCCCAGCCAAGGGGGTTGGGAGTAGCACATTGTTCTTATTACCGCCAGCCATGGATGGAACATATGGTCACTTCACAAAGGTGAGTCACAACAAATAAGCAGGAATTTCAGCCAAATGCTTCCTCACCTGATTTGCTTGTAAAAATCTATGTACTTTCTATTCTTCTTTCTTTCTTTTTTCCCTCTTCTTTTCTGGTTCTCTCTGCGAGTCTGTCTCTCTGTCCATCTTTCCGTCTGTGTCTTTGTCTTTGTCTCTCTCCCTCTCCTGCTCCTTCCTTTGTTGGCTTTCCCTTTTGATTCACACCTGTATAGACGCACATGCATGCACACACAAATACACACACACACCCACCCACACGTACACACACTTTACATTGTAAAATACAAACCATAATGAAGAATTCAGGTAAAGAAAAAGTTAGAGTAGGAGACTAAGATGTATTTAAAAGTAAAATTAATTATAGAATGCATTCTGCAAAATTATATGCACTGGCCAAAGGGAGGCTATGAGTTTTATTCTGAACTATATAAAACCAAAATAAAGCAGCTAGATTTTAGTTTAGAGTTATTCTTGCCTCTTAATTGATCAAAATTTCTAGAATTTGATTTTATATTAGAAGCACCAAAGCAAATATTGTCTTTCCAACACAATACATAGCCTACAATATTTCTGTTCACTGGTGCTATCTTCATGATGCTTAGTACATTGTAAGTATGTTACATCCATTAGAACAGAGGGATTACTTTTAGGCTGCAATACTCACATGCCTGTCACAGCTAGAAGCTATCAGAGAGACTCAGATCCAGGCAGTCTTTCTTTATAAGAATATGGGCCCAGTGTGGCCAGCATTTGTCAAACTTCACTTATGGAATCACAGAGATGGACACTTTTTATATGAACCCATGGTACTAAGCAGGGTCGCTGCAAGTTTGCTCCCCACACATGCTCCTCACCAGAATGTTCTCCCTCACCAATTAGGCCAGCCCACCATGTACTGAAACATCTGAAGTCATAAGCCAAAATAAACCTTTCTTTCTTTAAGGGGATTTATCTCAGTTATATGGTCACAGTGATGGAAAACTATCACAGGAGAGACCTTTTGTATTTTCAAATGTATTATTTTTCAGGGCTTACAAAACTTTATCAATAAAGAATCACAAGCAATAGATAAGAATTAGGGGGTGAGTTCTGGGAGGATAAGTCAAAGTGGTTCCTCAAAAGTAAGAAAATTTGATGAAATCTATTTTTGAAAACATTCTTTTTAAAAAAATCTATTTTCATAGGAAGGAAGGAAAGAAAAGAAAGATTGACAGAAGAATAGAAAGTACATGAAATATGATGAAAAGTTTATGTAATACCCAATGCACAACAGTGTTGAATTTAAAAAAGCCAGAAATTGTTTCTATCATTCTACAAAGTCTTCTAACAAAGTGGATGCCCTAGATAGAGGTACGGTTTTTATCCAGTGGTTTCAAGGATCCTTCAACACTGCTAAATACTTCCCAGGAGTCTGTGTAGCCATTGGAGGGGCAGGGAGATATACAAATACCTCTAAATCTCATAATAGCCTTTGTGTAGAAGATGAATAAGGGGTATTCTTGCTCTCGCTTAGGAGATTTAGGAAACTAGACTCAAAGAAATGAAGTACTCAACTCCCACTTCTGTTAATGATGGCCCTGGGACTAAAATCCAGGTCCTTAAATTTCATGGCTTTCTTCCAGTTGGAAACTCTAAATTCAGCTTCTCTGAATCTTCAGTTGAGGCTTTGTGTGAGTGCTATTTCTCAAATCTTGGAGATTAAAAATTTATCTAAAGAACTCCTGTGTATGGGAACTCCAGGTTTTGGGTGCTGATTAATTTTTAAATTTTTTTTTTTTTGCTTCTGATAGAGAACAGACAACATATTGTATTTCAAGAAATTGATGCACTTGGAAGTTCTGTTTTGCTTTATGTTTTCTCTCTGATTATTTTGTTCTCAAACAATGCAACACATTCTCTTGCAGTGACAGAGCGTAACTGCTTGATAACCGGGAATGGATGTTGGTTGTGCCTTTTCACAGGCTGATATGAACTGGAACACTCTCTGAGGGGCGCCAGATCTTCCAAACTAATGGTGGCCTCTGAAAAGAGGCTTTTCCAAATTTGTTTTTCTTGTGAAAATGCAGCAGTTGGGAACAACTCATAACCCCTTGCAATAGGGAAGATGGATTAGTTTCAACTGACTCTGTAAAAACCTTGATTGTGGGCCAACTGGCAAGGGCATAAAGCAAAGTCATTACTTGAAAGTAAAAAGAAAGGAAAGCAAAGAAAAAGATAAATATTGTATCTAGCATCCTCCTTGGTTATTTGGTATCCTGAATTTCCCTTGAATTTAAAAGAAAACAAAAACCATCATTTTCAGTCCAAGGAAAAAAAATTCCTTATTCTCTCAGTGGAAAATTCCACTTAACAATGGTTTGGGCATTAAGGGTGGTATTCATTTATTTTTTCTTTTAAAAATGTATATGTATGTCATACTAATTAGTGCCAGGGGCCCAGAATCTACACAGAATTATATGTAATACAGAACAAAGCACTAAGCAAAATGAAAATACAAAACCCAAATCCTTTTTGAGACAACTTCTGGAATCATTTCCAGAATATGGATTAACATTGCGTATCTGATATTGCGGCTCTAGAAATTTCTTTAATTTCCTTAAAAAACTAAGATTTTTAACTGTTCTTCACCCTTCTTTCCCTTTAAATCAAGACTTGTCTTAGTTTTTGTTAGCAGATATCTGTGTTATTTGGGGCAAAAACTAATGTTCAAGTAATTTTCTATGTTATTCCACAGTAGACTCACGTACAGAAAAGGAAAGACCTTGGAACTAAATCCAAGTTTTCCTCTACTGTATTCTGAAACTTTCTTGTAGACAATACCTGAATGTCAAACTCAATTTGTTCTTGCTTTGACAATTTTTGACTAAATTACAATATCCTCCACCAACAAGATGAAAGGAGGGAGAAAATGTCACCAACTCTTTCTTCTTTTGCTATCTTGGAGACCGAACCCAGAGCCGCAGTCATGCCAGGCAAACACCCACTGGGCTATGTACCAGCTCCTTTCAAAAAGTTCTTCTTTCATTGTGAGACAGAGTGTCTCTAGGTAGCCTAGGCGGGACTTGTACTTGCAATTATCACGGTTTAGCCTCCCAAACAGAGCTAGAATTATGGGTATTAGACGCGATACCTGGCTTTCACTTGCTCTTTGATGCCAACCTCAGGTAAGATCAGTAGCTTTGATGGATTGACTGATCCTTTTGGCAGCATCTATCTTTCTGGGAAGAGATGTAATTTGGGAACTAGACATGTCCTAGTTTCCCCGTTTGTATCTGCAGAAAATGTAAGTAACTAAAGTCTTTCTCTGGCAGTAATTTAATCATTGCTTTTGTTTCTATCTCTTGCCATAGGATATGCTTTGTAAAATGGTCTTCCAAGGTGTGAATTCCATCCATGTACCCTTACCCCTGGCAGATAAAGATTAGTTTGTATTTTTATAATTGTAATCCTGACTCTGCTGGGATTTGTGCTGGCAGTAGGATTGAGAATGTTATGAAAATGATCTTTCCTCCAAGTTGGCTGGCTTGAATTGTACCGATACAGGATTTGCATCACCATTGTTCTCCTCCTTCTTAAAAAATATTGACATTTTGTTTATTATTGCAGTGTGAAAGGAAAACATTAAAAATTGCTTGATGCTTATAATCTATGAAATTCAGTATGCCAGGGAAAATCCCTTGAGCCAATTTCCTATTGAAAGTACTTGTTTAACTTTTAAAAATATATAGGCAGGAAATCTAGGCTGTCTTCATTAAATTCTGTTGAAAATTAAGATGTGAAATACAGAGGAATTTAATCAATTCCAGTAGCTCAGTTTCTGAAATATAACAAGTCAAGATAACCAAAGCTTAAATTTTTTGTGTGTAATTTAAAGAATAATCACCTCAAAAGCTTTTTAAATTTTTTATTAGGTATTGAACCCAGGCCTTTGCACTGAGCTACCTCTTTGCGTCGTTTTGGTTTCTTTGTTTTGAGACATGGTTGTTAAATTGTCTACACTGGACTTAACCTGAGACAGCCCTGGCTCAATCTTGCAGAGTGCTGAGATGATACGTGTGTACCACTGTACTTAACTCTAAAGTTACTTTTGAGTCCTGAAAACCCTCCAGGTTTCTTTGCAAGCTAAATATAATATTAACAATAATTCTCTTGACGTGCATCTATCAATCACAGGACTGTCAAGTCCTTGGCAGTATAATTGTGTACATAGACAATGGTAAAATAAGTATTTAGTCAAAATTTTCCATGCTTTGAAAAGGAGATTAAATTCAACTTCTAAGACTATAAAGAATAAACCATTTCCAATACATGTATTTGAACAAACCCATTGCCCAAATCTGATGATCTCTCTTATTTTAATTTGCACTTACAACTCTCTTTTCTGTTCTTCCCTTGGCTGTTCCATGAACTGCTATGACAACCTCCCAAGTATTCTCCCTGATTGGGTATTTATATTATTTGGTCCACAAAAGTCAGCTACTTAAAATAAATTTGCAGCCACGTCAGAACATAGATTCCTATCTGAAACTTTAAATGGTTAGGAATCGGGCAAATCTCTTAATCTGAACGTCAGACCCAAACCTTCCATGGTCTGGCTATAAATACGTTTCCTGCCTTAACCTTCCCTGTTACTTGTGTGGGTCAGTGTTTCACAATGCCTGATTTCTTTAGGTCCTTTGTATTAGCTGGCACATGGTGGTGCTTGGGGAAATTGTCTGAAATTTCCTACTCTATACACTTTTGAATTGGTAAGACTCAAGGAAACCTCTCTATTTCCATTCTTAAAATTTCTTAAAATGTCGTTTTTCCTTTCCATCTCCTTCTCACACCTTTCAACCTACGCATTGAAGACCCACTTCAAATGTTTTGCTTTCCAGAAATCTCTGATTTTGAAGACAGAGTGTGCCTTTTTCCCTGAGCCACTAAAGTCCCTTTTGGAGCATTCATAGCATATGATGCGTCTGTATGTATCAGCTTGTTACAATTATCTTAATAGATTATAAGATCCTTTGGGAACTTAATCATTTCTGTTTTACCCACAATGTCTAATCTAATATTATTCATCAGGTAACAAGCAAACTCTGTTACATTTTGAACACTAATGGTGTAAGAGGCTTATTATATAATAGATAACCTAGAAAAATCAATCAAAAGAAAATCATATGCTCGTTGTGTCTTTTAAGTTTTTATATTCTTTCACATACAACATTTCTGGCTTCATAATCCCTCTAATTAAGCTCCTCAAAGGGATATTAAATACAAATAAATAAACCCGAAATGATAGGTTTTCCATATAAAAATTTATTAAATTCAACTTAAAATATCTACAACTAATTAATTCTTTATACTATAGTCATGTTTAATTTTATCACTAATTGTTTCTTGCTATAAAATGATTTTTCATTATAGTTGGTTTTGGAGTAAGTCTAATACATTTCTTTGTCATTTTTTTCTATTTCTCCCTTTCCTTCCGTGTGTTCTTGGCCTTGGTGATTAGTGGGAAGTCGCCCTATTCCCTCTGTGTTTGTTCATCATTCTGGCTCTGTATGTGCCTTTGTTTTTAACTGCATAGCAGCTCAATATGCACCTTCTACAGCCTCTGGCTGCATCACTTCGTAAGTGACCAACTCATGGATTACCAAATTCTCCTCCTAAAAAAGTTAATTTCCAGGCATCCTATTCAGAGAACTGGACATTCTGAAGCACAGACTCTCACACTATCTTCCCCTTAGTACCAGGTACATAAAGTGCTGAGTGATTGTGTGACCCACAGCCTTACGGTCAAGAGCCCAGGTGTAGTCAGGTGGAACTGGATTCAAATACTGAGTCTGCCACATCCTGGCTGCATGAACTTAAGCACATTGCTTGACTTCTCAGTGCTGTGGAAGTGGGAATAAGGGCACCTGGAAATGTCCTCAAATACTTAGCCCTGTACCTGGCAAGAAATAAATTCAATAAATGCTAATTATTATTACTCTCTTTGCAAAGCTGGGTTTGCAGCAAGAATGAAAGAATATTACAGATCAGGAATGATAAAGTACACAGATTTAAATGACTACAATATGAATAAAGATCTAAAGGTTCTCATCAACCTAAAATAGAACCACAGGAAGTGCCAAGGAGGAGCCAATAGAAATCAATTGGCAAAGCCTCAGAGATGAGGAGGCTCCAGACAAGTCAAGTCAGACACTGCAAGAATAGTGGCTCCCTAAACAACAGTTAGCAACTTGGTAAGAAAATTATTTCTGGGATTCAGTAGATTCAGTTTTAAATACCAGACTGAGTTGTGCTGAGAAGGCAAACAGGACTGCGTAGGTTTGGAACAGAGAATCTCTATTTGGAGATGGATTTCACATCACTCCAAAATTAAAGTCTTGAGACATGAGTACCAGGGGCCTGCTTTGCTTACTTCAAAAGTCTAGCTCAGGTCTTTAATTTCTGAAATTTCAGAAACGATAAGAAGTCATTTTCTTAAAACTCCTCTTTTAAAAGCACTTAGTACCACTTTTACTAATTCATTAATGTCCACACCCCAAGTCACAGAGGAGGGGAGAGAAGCAACAGTGCTTCCCATATTATTAAGAGTCGCAAAGCTATCTGCTCAGAAAAAATTTCTACCCTTAGACCCAACCACTCTAGAAGTCTGATGTACATATATGCTCAACAGAGCTGGAGTGAAGAGGTAGGGGTTCAGTTCGAGCCATCTTTTGGGGGTGACCTTTGCCTCCCGGTGAGCTATGGCAATGTCTAGCAATAGCTTTTGGCTGTCAGAACTGAGGGAGGGTGCTGCTGACCTCGGTGTGCAGAAGGTAAGGATTCTGGGAAAGTGCAGCTTAGCTGCCTGAACAAAAGAGTGAGCTGAGCCCAGATGTCAACCAAGAGACACCTGAGAGACACGTTCAAGCAATTTACAGCTTGGTTATTTACACTGCAAAATAAGAAATGTGGAAGATGTACTGGTTCTTGAGGTTTTCCCATGGCATGGATGACAAAGTAGTGTTTATTCTCCTTCTGGTTTTGAAATAGGTAATGTTGAATAAAAGACCTTGTCAGGATTCCCTTTCTATCCTTAAGTGCAAAACCAATATTTTCAATCCTGCTTGGTGAATGGGTTTATAGGGTTTTTTTTTAAAAGAAACAAAAATAATCTTAATAATCTTAAGGACCTTACAAAGAATGTTATGGCTCGGATTTCAAGAAAGAGAAAGAAGAAAGAGAGGGAGAAAGATTCAGAATGTCAGTTTGCCCTTAAGTGATGTATTAGCTACAAGAAATCTCATTACAATTTGATGCCTGAATCCCTTGAAGGAAAGATTTCATATTGTGAAGGTAGCATGTGTGTCATGTGATGTAAGTACTTACTTTTATTGAATAGGTAAGTATATAATAGCTAAAAGCCCCATAAATCAGCTAAATGTTCTCTCAATTTATAGAGAATATTTGATCTGAGAACATTACTGTCTGGTGAACGGCAGGGAGGAAAAAGAGACACGGAATGCAATAGAGATAGATACGCTGACTAATTCCTTTGGATGCAGAGTATCAGATTTCAAGTCACAAATGGACAACCTGCTCTGTTTCTGTACTGTCCACAGACTGCCCAGGCAATTTTAAAAATTTAAGACTTGCATATTAGATGTGGTGAATGGGGAGTTACATGCATATAACCAAATCACTCCAGAGGGATATCCAAAAATAACGGGAGTGGCTAGACACACTGTAGATATATTCAAGGAAGTCATTTTTCATTGGACTTTTTATTTAAGCAAATTGAATGGTGATGAAAGAAAAAAGCAACTGTATTTGGTCAATATCTGTCAGAAAGCCTTGTTCATCAGCAGGGCCGGAAATGCTCTGTCTGTCAGCTAGGAATGAAGGATGGATTTAAATGGCCCGGAGCACCACATTGACCTAGCATTTGCCTAGATGCCAGAGGCATGTCTGGAATTATTTTCCCCTCTTCCATAAAAGAAAGAAGGTAGTAGTTTCTTGAAAATCATGGAAATTCTTCCACCTTTTTCCTGCAACATTTTACTTTCTAACATGTACAGTTTCTCATACACTGAAAAATCTCATCTTTTGATCTTGCTTCCTTTTATAATTAGCATCTTACTTCCCTTCTATTTTCTGCTGCCAAGTATTTGAATGAGAAACTTAAAGCTATTGCCTTCACTGCACAGTCAGCCTCCTGAGCCCTCTGCAGTGTATTTCTGAAGCCCAAGACTGATCCCGATCCCGCTTTCTAGACACAGGAGATTTCTTTTTAGGCACTCAGAGGTTTCCACATTGTGTATAAGAACCTTGAACTCAACCTAACAATTTTAGTTCAAATTCTTGCTCTTTTGCTCACTGGAGGGTGATTTAAACTTTCTATGCTACAATTTCCTCACCTGAGTAGAACTAAAATACAACCAATCTCACAGACTGGTATCAAGATTGACTAACAAATTGTGTGCAAAATTCATATCACAACCAGAGTTTTTCAGAGAAGCAGAACCAATGAAAGAGGAGGATGGAAGGGAGGAAGGAGAGAGAGAGGGAGTGTGGTGGATATAAACAAGTGATCTGTTCTGTTGATTACAGAGGCAAACAAGTCCCAGGATCTGCTCCGTGAGTGACCAGCTAGAGATTTAGGAAAGTTAACAGTGTGGTCCCAGCCCTCAGGAAGAGCAGATGTTTCTAAACAGAAAAAAGTCTACAGTCAAAGACAGAAAAAAGACCATGTCCCAAGACTGTCTGACTACAAGAACTCTCTTCCCGTTTGCTGTCTTCAGACCTTCAGCTCCCTGTAGGAACCTATCATCGTGGAGGTGGGTATCTACTCTCTTCACTCTAGTAATTCAAATGCTCAATCCACCCAGACACCAGAATAACCTTTGACCAAATATCTGTGCACCCTCTGGTCCGGGCAAGATGACACAGAGCGCCATATGTGCTATTTAGTACTTAGTAAATTTTTACTTTCTCTCAGACGTCTTAAACTGACACTGTACCAGATTTTCCAGATTCCATAAGTATTTTCTTAGTCAGTAACATTTTGTTTATTAGTGTCTCAAATTCTGAGTTAAGTGCCTTTAACTGGCATACCTTCTACGGCAGGACTCAGGCTGGTCATCACTGCCCTGTTACATGATTCGTAAAGACCCTGAAGGTTCAGGTAATGCCATGCAGACACAATTGTGTTTTCTTTTTGTGTCATCTTCATAAGCCACCATGAAGAGCTGAACAGTACAAAAATTCTGCTCGTTCCACAAATTCATTGAACTTCTCATTGCTTTTGATTTGCTTTTGTTTTGGTTTTGTTTTGATTTCCTGACTCAACTATCCCTTAAAAGCTTAATTCTTTGCCATCTGCTAAACGATTCAGACTCTAAATTCATGTCCAAAGCCACTTCAAACTTGGCATTTGACTTCAAGCAATTTATGATCTAATTAGGTAGACAAACCTACTACATGAAGTAAAAACTCAAATTAGTGTTTACCAATCCCCAAATTCCTGGTGAACACTAAATTCATCTTTCACAAAACAAGAACCAGCAAAACTTTAATGCATGAAAGGATGAATGAATGAATCAGTAATTGACAAGTAATTACCAGTGTAGGGCTGCAAAAATCACAAAATCATAGGAAAGCATACAAAAACAGTTTAAACTGTGAAGTGAATTAAGACCAGAATGATGTCTTGAAGTGAGGGCAGAACTTCCAGGCAACAGAGATAGAGTAAGAAAAGACCTGAAAATAAAAAGAATGTTGAGTTGTCTGAGTGCTTTCCCATCTACAGGTTTCTCATCTTTACAGCAGAGGTTGTTAACAGAAATCACTTTACAAGATGCTCAGAGTTAAGTGAGTTAAGCACATGTAAGTTGAGTACCCGACCCACGAAAAGTATTCAGTGTTTTATTACAATTATTATATTTGGAGGGATCAAGATCTAAGATACCTGTTTACAACATAGTATTCCAAGCAGCTCTTTGCTACTATTAAAGTGTGCCTAGTTTTATTATGTATTGCTCTGAGGAATATTTGAGAAGTGCTGAAGCATTTTAGGAAACAAGAGGGTGCTTTAAAACGCCATGTTCTTACGTGTTGATGCTTGACTTCAATAATTTAAAGTATATATTATTTAAAAATGCTGCTCATGTAGTAACTTATATGATGATAAATTTAGGTATTAGCTGCTTCTGAACTTTTGAACCTGTTGTGGGATTGAATCCACAACCAATACAGAAATGTTGCTTGTCATTTTGTAATTCATGAAGTTAAATACCTTCTGCTTGCAAAGGTTATTGAGGGAAACAGTATTGGGCTGGTAGGTCTGAACTGCAAATGACTCTTTCATGTATCTAGAAAACGTTGATTTGTGAAAGCTTTCTTGTACATCTTTTTGGGTGTATCACCTAGTGAGACTGATGTTGTGGCAAACACTGCACTGTAGTCCGGGCCTTGCCCTCTGATTCTGAGACTCTAGCCTTTTTCTTTCTCTTACCTTATTTTTTCTGTTATCCTGTTCTCCTCCAATTAATATAACACATTCACATCCAAATCTTCAAAAACTGTATTCTTCAATTAGATTCTCAGTCCTCAAATTGGTGACTATGACCCAAGCAAATAGAAGTGGGATGGAGACGCACGTGAAATTGAAAATTAGTAAAGTTTTAAGTTATATTTTAACTTTTAAATCTTCCTGTTCAATAAATGTCCCCAGGTTCCCAAAGGAATGAAAAAGAGGGGGAAATAAAATAGCTTTAATGGACACAGTGCACTTCAACCTGTATCAATAGTACACAGAACAACTCACCTACCAGATTCAGATTTGATGAACGCATAAGGAAGTGGATACCTTTATGGTACAAAGACTAATGCTCGCTAAGGGAGATTACCTTGCTTTCTCTGTAATCTTCATAGTTAAGGCCTCACGTGTCTTGGCCCACTGTCTTCTAGATTTTCTTCTCTCGTGAGTCAACATGTCCTAAATTTCTCTTAAAAAGGGAAAAATCCTGAGAGAACAAAATGTCTTTAAAAGAGCTTGAAAGAAGTTTAAATAAATTGACAAAGTTTCACAGGGCCAGAACAACCATTTTGTAGGTTTATGTAGAAAGAAAACTGGATTTTGGTTCCTACATGTTTTACATGGACTGCAAAGAACGTGAGACATCTTGTGGCATGAAAAGAAGAACTACAGTGTTTACACTGCCAGTGAGTCTTCTCACTCTCTGGCAGCTCTTTGAGCTTGTATTGTACGCCAAGTGCTGGACTAAGCGCTGCATACTCAGGCTCCTCCAGTCTTTAGAATTGTATAAAGTGGATACTGCTTGAATTGCTAAGGAGGAAACAGCCTCAGTTTGCTCTAGAACTTTGACCAAATGTATACAGTCAGTAAATAGCAAGGCTGACGTCTCTACTTGAGAATATCATTCCTAAACATCATTTCTTCTTCAACCCTAGACTTTACCGTCACCATTTGCTCTATTCTTATCCTCTATATGTTTCCATTTTCATGTAGCATTTTGCCTTTATACTTTATTCCTCAAAGGACACATATTTACAGAATTTGATATTTTATTTTAGTACTTTAAGGAACTATTAAATATTTAAGAAAATAAATTTATCTTATATAACTAACTAAATAAAATGGATTGTGAAAATATAGAGTATCATGGGCATATAGAGAAGAAAAGCAGTAAGGTATTCTTTTAATAACAAATGAAGCAGTTTTCAAATGACTCAGAGCCTACAGGAGAAAGTGACAGAAAACTAGATTTACTCTTAACTCCATAGGGCATCCTGGGGATATGAACACTCCTTGTTCCCTGAATGAAGTCCACTACTTTGCCATGAAATTGGGCTTCTTCATAGCTAAAAATCCTAAAGCACCAGATATTGCAGGCAGGCAATATTTTGCATTTCTTCAAGTACACTTCCAGTCACTCATTGCTGAAAAATGCACTTGAATCACACTGAGAAGGTGTTTGAAGTGGGGCTATGTTCTGATTTCCGTGGTCAAAGTGCTACATAGGAACAGAAATCTGTCTCTTTGGAGGACAGAGTCTGTTGTAAGATGTAGCAAAGAAACAGTCATGCGACAAGGATTTTGGATAAGTTCATGGTGCTAAGACATGAAACTTTTGCAAAGATCTAAGAAAATCTATGTTTAAAAAACTTTTCAAAAGATATCAGCTATCGGGAGTAATTACTGAGTTATAAAACAGACCAGTAGCTCTGCCTGTGGTAGTTATTCTGCTAACATGGGCCTGGATTCTGACCTCTGCTTTGCAGTGCTAAAAAATGATGATCTACAAGCTATGTTTATTGTTTAGCATATTTTATTAAAAAGGGCCACGCGTGGAGGATTTAAAGGCAGGAGAAGGGAGGAGTGGATTTCACCCTGTCTGTCTTACTCCTCAGGCCTGCCTGGGCAGCCTGAGCCAGGGCCCCTCCTGCTGGCCATGGGCCCCAAAGGCCACTCCCCTGGGCCCCTCAGAGGTTCAGCTGTTCCAGAGTAGCGGCCTCCACTCTGTGAGAGCCTCCTGCAAGCCCCTCCCAAGCCCTCTACTGAGTCCAACTTTAAACTTCTCTGGTGTGATTTCTATCATCCTCACTCACATCCATAACGAATTTGAAAGAAAAATTTCTTCATTCACACTCAGTGCATTAAAAGTATTCAAAAATACCATGTTGGAGTCAGTTTATTTCAGCGATGAACAGAGCTTTGGAAGGTTGAGTGGTAACCCACATACTGACTGTATCAATTAATCCAGTCCTATCTTTGCTCATGCTTTATATCTGATAAACCATCTCTTTTCAATACTTGTTGTAGTGGAAATATTATAGTCAAAATTTTTCCAATTTGGAAACTGCAGTGGCTATTATTTTATAATGTGAGAGAAATAATCAACTTCCTAGGAGCGTTATTTTAGTTATGATAAAGGGGAGTTTCTTCTATACTTAAAATGAAGAGTCCAATAAATCTGTGGACATTAACTTACTTTTATAAAATACCATTTGGATGGGTAAGTGATGATAAAATATATAGACTATGTTCTCTTTAAATGTAAAATAGTTTGAGAAGTAAAGGAATAAAAGGTGCCAATGTCAAAATATATTTTAGAGTTTGCCAAAATAAAAAGAATGGGATTTATGATAATGGACTGGGTTCACTGAAGTTATGTGAAAATTAATCATAAATAAACCTGAATTTCTCTGACAGCTACATTATAACTGTTCTTCCTATAATCCTCTAATATGATGAAGAAAAAAAAAAACATGAACAGTTTAGATTACCTCTCCGGTAAGGACTGAAAACAATGTTCCATAGTGAGAACAGAAGACATATGTTTAATCTACCCCACCAGCAGTAAGAGATCTCTACAGGCAGGTTTTACCATTGACTCTGCCCTTAAGATGGCCACAGATAGAAAATGAATGAATTAATATGTCCCAAAAATATTTGTCAGTGTAGCTAAAGAAAATTATATTTTTCTGTCATTCAATAAAAAAGTTTTATTTTATGTAATTTACTTTAATTTTAATAAGAGATTCTCCTTCAAATATGGTAAAACATTCACTAAATTCTAAAAAAAAGACCCCTCTATTATAATGTAATTTTAGAAGTTTTGTGAGTAAATCCATAGAAAGTGATATAGGATTTAGAAATTTCAAAATTAGCAATATGTTTCTTTAGCTGTTTTTATAAGTCCCCAATGATCTGTATATTATCTTGTTACACATCACATCACACATTATTTTTTCAAATAAAATAGTACTTTACAGCGAGAATGATCTGAATGATAAAGCCAGGAAAATAAAACTATAAGAGTGATGATTATATACCAAAAATAAATTGCAAAGATACTCCTGTAAAATGGATAAAAATAAAATAAAATAACAAATCATTTAATATTCCAAGCTAATGTCAACTTTATATACCACATAAGATTTCCCTACTTGAGCTTCCTAAAGCAAATTCAACCTAACAGAAATTGCTATATATTAGGTGACAAGTATTGTTGTGGACTTAGGTTTTGTCCCAAATGATCCTGGCAACACTCAACCTTAATCCTAATAGCAAATCTGCGTTGTTCTGAGAGCAGAAAATATAAGAATAATTATTGATCTAGAAAATATGTTTTCCAGTCAATTCTATTTTTCTTATACCAGCTATAGTCAAGAGGCTAATATGTAAAATAATAATAATAATGATAAGGATTTAAAGAAGATTGCCCAAGTCTGTGACAATAGCTAAACTGTTTTGTAGGCAGATGTGATTCTTAATTGCTACACTTTTAAAGCACTGTGATAGATTGCTTTGGATTCCTGTCAGTTAAGGGATAACCTTAAGATTAGGGTAGTTTTGGAGTAATTAGTGCAAAATTTGTTCAATATGTATCATATTCACCTAATGGGAAGAAAAGGATGCCAAGTTCAAACAAAGGGAGAAAATAAGAGCCAAAAAAATTGCATTCATTTTCCTCTTTATAAAATTTATTTAAGGAGGGGCCCCAGGCCTGAGCTGGGAGGAGAAACAGCAGCCCCAGAGCTCGACCATGGAGGGACTCAGGGTGCAGCACAGAAAGGCAGTCTGCCCACCCTCTCTGTAAGCACCCCTGGCATGAGGCAGAAGAATCACTGAGTGGCTCCCATGAGCCTAAGGACACAATGGCTGAGAATAAAACCCCTCCCTACCCCGCCACCCCCCATTAGCAAGTGAGAGGCAGAGATGTAGACATCTCTTGAGAGGTTGACCATATGCAGTGTAGTAAATAGGGGGGATTTCCTTCTACCATCTCTTTGAAGGCAAATATTGTTATCATTGTTTTGCTTTGTTCTGATTAATGGTATTGCTCTATTCAATGTTTTGTTTGGTTAAGTTCTAGAATGCCCTGTATTTCCTTTGATTTGGCTATACCTGATTGAAGAAACAACTGTTGTGAAGATAATGGGATGTACTATGGTATCTATTACTGTTATACCAGTAACTTGTTGAGGGTTTCTGTGCCAATTTCACAGCACTGTCTCAGTTGTCTTTGTTCCATCTTGTTCTGTTATATTTTGCTACCTTCAAAATAATAAAAAATTAAAATAAATAAATAAAAAGTAAGTAACAGCAAAACAGATCAGTAAGGTACTGAGCAAGCTGAAACACTATATAACTAAACAGATAATGGACTTGAAAAGCAAAAGGAGGAAAGGAAAGCGCTCTAAAGGATATAACTGCATGTATGTTTAAGTGTGGAGGATTGATAACCACGTTGATAAGTTTTTGTTGGATTGCTGAACAGAACTGTTTGCAGCCTCACTGTTTGAATGTCTACCTTGTACCCTTTAATTTTGTAACTTGAACAACTATATCTAGAAGAAAATATGTAATTTATCAACTAGTGATTTTTACTATTTTTTTTCTTTTTCTTTGAAATTCTGGATTGTTTCTTTCCTTTTTTCTGTTTTTCTTTTTTTTCCCTTTAAATTAAAAAAAATTATTTAAGGGGCTGGGAATTTAACTCAATGGCATAAGCACCTGCCTTGCAAAGCATACAGTTGTGAGTTTGATCCCTGGTACCAATAAATAAATAAATAAATAAAAATTAAGACAAAAAGACACAGAAAAGAATAACAGAAAGCAAAAGAGACAAGCACCAACAAACCAAAAACAATAGCAGTATAGGTTTTCAAAACAAGATGGTAGGAATTTAGCAATGGTTGTAATATTGTATATTGTTATCTTCAAAAGAGTTGCTTAGATTACCAAGTATAGACATGCAAAATTGATCCAGTCATATGAGTAGTAACTGTTCTTCTCCAAGAACTAATAGAATTAGTAGTATAGTCATCATTTTACAAAACATTAGTGAACATCCTCCACAAACTGTGAATGGCTCTCTTTCTCCACACGTTATTTATTAACCACTTTCTTTCTGCCAGAGCTCTCACTGAAAAATGGCATATGAGGAAGAGGGTAATATGTCCTGAGGAGATCACAGTGTTCTAGACCTTTCCTTCTGTCACCTGTTACTTTTTTTTCAACAACAGGCACCAGTACATTCAAGCAGGATATCAGCCCCCTGACTTCATTCTGAGCAATGCTCAAAAGAAAGACTGTGTCCAGCACCTTGAATAAAAGAAGCTCTCACCTGGGCCTGGACAGCTTGAACTGGTTCTAACTGGCAAGCATCGAGAATCTACTAGGCATTCAACAAAAATTTATAGATTTCCAATGAACAACAAGAAATACATCATTTATGGGAAGGTAATCTTTAGACCAAGAGACAAAGACTATAAAAAAGCAAGAACAGAAAAAAAAATAGAAAAGATTTTTTAAAAAAGAGAAAAGTATAACAAGTATTGATTTGTGTTAAGATGAGTCTTAAATATTCAGACTGGGAATGATATTAGACCCGCCACCTCCCCAACAAACACATTCACAGTAGAATTGGAAGGCTAATCAAGCCCAAGCCATCATATCTCAAGCCCTACTTACACACAAGCATAAAAGAACTTGCCTTATGCATACCCTTCTTGCAAAGCCTAGGGTGGCTGCTGCACTATACGATCCTCATCAGTCACTGACATGGGCCTCAAGTAAATAATGATCTTTTTTTCCATGTGATGCTGCTGCCAGTAATGAGCATATAATAGTGATATATTAGCATGTTAAATAATGGCATGCAATGTGATAGTATATATGCTGATGCCATGTCACTGCTAACCTGCTTCTTGCACTAAATTTGTCACTCTCAACTTAATTTGTTGTTCCAGATGGAAAATTTAATTTTGTCTTCTTTCTTCCTCTCCCTTCCAGCTCTGCATAATCATAATCGCTTTGGAGTCTCCCCTTTCTCCCTACTTTTGCAACCTCTTTTAATCTCTCAATCACTAAGGAAACCAGACATGTAGCTGGCAATGGTCACACAGATGCAGAAAGGAAAAACCTTCTCCTAGAGATTTCACATTTACTTTGAAGTCACTTCATCTGGGAGAAATTCAGGTCCAGAACCATATTTGTTTTTGTTATGCAGGCAAAGCAGCAAAAGAACTTAAGAGTGAGAGGATGGAGAAGCATATGGGAGGGCTGGCTACTCTGGTCCCTGGTGGGGTAGAGTGCATCTCCGATAGGGTGAGCTTTCAAAGTCATCAGGAACACTAACACAAACAGTGTGCCACATGACACCATCTGGAAAAAAAACCTTCAGAGTTCAAAAGAAAGGAAAAACAACTTAGCATTCAATGCACAATGAAGTTTAGATGATTATGGAAAATTGCGTGCTTAAGATTAACTATTGTGTGATCAAAACTGCTGTGTGTAAGTGTTCATGAGAGGAAGTGATCTAGGGCTATAAGCATCTGAGTTCTACCCATCCTGCTCAAGTTTAGATAACTTGGGTCTTTTGATTCGTATTTTAAAATAATAACTTTTTATTATTTAGCCCATCACTTTTATTCTTGCTATGATTACTTCAGTTGTGTGGGAGCTCTTCTATTCTCTTAAAGATGAGAAAAAAGGAGACAAATGACATAGTCACTAATGTCCTATTTCATGACTCAGTTTTCTTACTTCTGCAATATTTGATATTGCTACTTTAGAAATAAAAGGAAGCATGGGCAATTGTGAGGAAATAGAGAACCCTTGCAAGATGACATTTGTTTTAAAACTAGGTTTGTGTTAGTCTTTACACAATGCAGAAGGTCCTTCCCTCTCCAGGGAAAATAACCTGTCCTAAGCAGCTACTAAAAATAGCACCTTCTGTTCCTATTATTTCAAGGCAAATAAGTGCACTATTTTCAGTAAATGTGGCTAAAATGAATCAGCAAAAGGAAAAAATGTTTTCCTAAGTATTTTTAACCAGAATGAACAGGTTACTATCTACCAAAATGTGAATTATATACAACCATAAATAGGTAGTGAGTGCGATTGTTTTACATGACCTGTTGGTTTGGTTTTAGATAAAATTGTTTATCATAGTAACAAATTCAGTTCCTTTTTATTTTTCAGTCTTCTGTAATGTGTCAAAAACAAAGGTCCAGTTAGGTAATTGTTTTCAAATACCTTTATGTATTTAAGTTTCTCTTTGAAGCAAAGAGAGCTAAGGTTTTAGACCAGAGCCTTCAGTGAGCAATGTCATCCAACTAGAATTTATTTATTAGATTGTCTTTATATTGTTTCATTGTTACTTTTATGCTTCATGTAGTATTAACATTCACTTAGAGTAGTAATATAAAATTATTTTATAGTATGTATTTACTGAATTAAAAAGAAAAAGTTTAAAATATAATTAAGTAATTAAATAAGATGGGACTGAAGTATGAAAAGTCTGGATGCTGGAACAATTTTAGATTTTGAGGGATTTTTCCTTTCCCTGTGTTATGTTTTGAGAATGAGGACCCTCAGGAAGAACATCCTTTGACACTCAAGACCTGGCCTGGTGCTGTCACCTGGTGTCTATAGTGTTCTCTGTGGAACATGAGAAATTTCACAGAGCTGCAACATCAGACGACAGTGTTAGGTGACCACGGTGCATCAAGACAAAAAGAAGATTATTCACGATGACTTAGCCATAAAAACAATCAGTTTCTCCCTGTCCTGACTGATACAAGTCAAGCTGCTTAAACATTTTTTCCACTTTCTACATAAGATTTATAAATATACCAAATCACCTAACACCCTTACCTGATGCTGGAGCTCTGTAGAATTCATGTTCAACAGAGAACACTACCCATTCTTTACAGTTTGATCTCAGTTCAATTCTTAGTATTTAATATAGTCTATATCCTTTTTTTGAATTGTTTAATAAAAGAAGATATTATTTTTAAAGCCAAGAGATTGCATATATAAACAGAATGAGCTGTTTTCAGAGAAAATTTACAGCTGACGTGTAGCACAAACATCAGTGGAAAAACTACCCAAGCAAAAACACAATTATTAACAGCAAAGGATCAGAACTATTGACTAGTGAAAGACCTGCTTCTTCAGCCTTCTTACGGTGTTTATCTTGTGATCTTTTCTCAGTAGGTCTTATTAGGTTCTAGCATACTATCAACTAACCTGAAATAAGTGGCAGTATTTCTGCCATATGGTTTTCTTCTTACAGGAATAGTTTGATATTAACAGAGAATTTTTTTTATAAACTGCTCCATGACCTAAATAATTAGTGTTATAATACAGAGTGTTATGTGTTTTGTTTCCACAAATGTACAGAGTGTTTTTGTATTCCCCAGTTCTATTATAACTCATATGCATGATTTATGATGTCAGTACGTTTATACCTCTGTATTTTTACTACAGAGCTTCAGAAAATTAGATAATCTGTACTTCATACATCTAGGAGTTGGTAAAACCTGGACTTGAAACTAAATTGGAGAGGAGACTAAAATATTTTCTCCCCCCAGCATTTTATTTACCTTATGAGCTCTATTGTACTTTTAAGTGGCCTGACTTGTATGCCATGGAGTAAACTCTAGGGGAGGGTTGACACTGAAAATATACAGTACAAAGCTCAAAGGAAGGCCCCACACGTCCTAGTTCCCCGAATCCTGGCATATGGGAACTATATGTTTTAGTGCTGACTTGCCAGTCTGTCTCAATGCCAGGAAACCTGAGCATGCATCCCAGAATGTGTTTGGATGCACTGCAAACAAATGTCAGAGCAACCATTATACCCCCTGCTAATGTACATTTGCAGGTCAAGAGGGTGATGCTACTAAAGATTAATTCCTTGCTAAGTATTATCCATCAGAATGCTTTTAAATGTTGGCATATAAGCAGCTAATAGATTATATACCATAAATGCAGCTGTTGGAAGAAAAACTGCATTCCACAAGACATACAATTAAAATCTCTAATCTCCACAAGTACTAAACTAAGAAAAGGTCCCAGGAAGGGTAAAGAGGACAAAGACAGGGGCTGCTTTCTCGGAAATAGGCATTTGTCTCTGTGCTGGTACCTTTCCTTGATTCTGTTGAAAACAGGGTCACCTTCCTCAACTCTGGGTAAGGAAGCTAGAGAAAGAACTGGCTCTATAGAAATGGCATTGGCCAAAAGGAAAACTAATGAGGAAAGGAAAAAATGTTCCACCTCAAACGTGGGTTTTTTTCCCCATCATAAAATATATAGATTGTGGGGTTTTTTTATTTGAATATACACATATGTCAACACTGGGAGCAAAAGTAAATTTGTCCATGCATGTGTATTTTTTATCACATGTAATGATTATAAAGAATTACAAATAAATAGTGTTATAAATTTATCCATTAGAAATAAAATCAGTCAACATTTTAGTATATATCTTCCTATGATTTTTTATTTTAAAATTATATATGTATTTCTTTTCATTTTATATACTATTATACACAATCCTATATTTTATGACTACATAGTGTCTACTTGAATGCCACAGAATTTATGTAAACATTCCATGCTGTTATATATTTCTGATGTTTCTTTTTTAATATCATAAACAAATATTATTCTTTCATATAAATAAATCCATGGGTACAGTTATAATTAATTAAAATATATTCAAAGGACAGAATTACTGGGGAAAAATAATACCAATACATTTATTCATTATTTAATTAATAATGAAAATAGTTTTAGAATCATTAATGACCATTCATTCTGGAATTTGAAATAATGTAGAAAAGTGTAGAAATTAAACAAAAATTCATTTTAAATCCTATCGTTAATATAGTTGCTTTCAATATTAGATTTTGTTCAATGTTTTCCAGGTTTAAAATGGCTACATTTCTTTATGTATATGTGCAGGGGTATACAAGAGATCATAGTGAATGTGTGCTTTTTAACCATCTGTTTTTCAGTCCGCAATTTGTAATAGATATCTTTCATATTGTTAAATAGAAATACATCACAAATTTAATACATGAAAATAAACCATTTTATGAATTTGACCCGTTTCCATTAATGAACTTATAGTTTATTTCTAGTTTTTCTGTCTTATAAATGCTGCATGAATGTACACACATTTAGTGAAATATTCAAAGTATATGTGCATGTATGTGTTTATTGAGCTAATATATATATATATAAATAAATTGTATCCTAGTATGTTACATATTACTTATCTTTATATTTTGCTACATAGATAGATACCTTGTGTAATGAAATGTCATTTGCAAAAATAATCCTTATCATCAATATTTAAAACTGTTGCTACTTGGAAAAGTAAAAAAGTGTTAGCTATTCATTTTTAAACAATTATTGGAGTTTATGGATCAATACAAAGTTTCTTCACTCTCAGTTTATAAAATTTATCTACCAATTTTTCTTCCAGTGCTTTAAAGCTATAATTCAATGAAAAGCAAAGTAGACACTCAGTTTATTTCCACAAATTCCTGGCTCACTATCTGAACACAATTCATAGTCCATTATTTCCCAATTGCATTTGTTTCCTAAGATTGCTGTAACAAATTATCTCAAGTTGTCTAATTTAAACAATGGAAAGGTATTGCCTCACAATTTCAAGGTACAACAGGGTTGATTTCTTCCCAGGCTGCTGGAAAGAATGTCTCACACTTTTCTCCCAGCTTCTAGTGGTTTGCTAGCAATATTTGGTGTTCCTCAGCTGTAGAAGAATCATGCTATTTGCCTTAATTCATTTCATATGCTAACATACAATGTCTTAGACTGGATGCTGATAAAGAACAGAAAATTATTTCTCTAATTTCAGGAGACTGGAAAATCTGAAAAGTTCAGTGTCCATCAAAGGCTGCTCTTTGCTTAAACGATGATATCGTGGACACGGTATCTTCTGGCAGAGAGGAATTCTTTGTTCTCATATAACAGAAGATGGGCAGAAGGACAAACTTTCTGCACTGAGCTACTTATGAGTATACAAAGCTCTTTCCTGAAAGAAGAATCTCTGCAATTCAATCATTTCTCAAAATTCACATCTCCTGATTCTATTGGATTGGAGAATAAAGTTTTAAATTGATTTTAAAGGTGATGAAAACATTCCACCAGTAGCAGTGATTGCTGTCTTTATCTTCACATGACATTCCTGCTGTGTGCATGTCTCTGTTCAAGTTTTTCCTTCTTATGAGGGTGCCAGTTATGTGGGATTCAGGTTCTACCTTGCTCTGATTCGACCTTACCCTGGTTTAACAATTATATCTTCAGTGACCCTATTTCTAAATAAGGGCACATTGTGAGGTGCTGGAATTTAAACCTTTCACATGAATTTTGAGGGAACACAAACATCAACCAATCTGTCATACCACAGGTCTTTTTCTTTGAACCAATGTATCTGTCTCTCAAAAAACACCACATTTCTTTCAAGGACTGTTTTAGTAATACATTTGTAATACTTAGTTTATTCTGTTATATATTTTTCTAAACATATTCTATCAATCTCTATTTTTTAAATGAATATCACAAAATCATTTAGTCAAATATATAAAACATCAAATCACTGTGATTTTTATATTTTATTGAAAAAAGGTAAGACAAAATTTTATAACAAAATAATAAAAGAATAACAAAAGCTAATACATTGCATATTGCCATATTCAAAGTTGTTACTCAGAGTATCAGACATGGGCCTAAAAATATTCAATCAATATTAGCCCGTCTTCCTTTTCAGTGAACTAAGAGACACTAACACTATAGATAACTTCATTTTCTCCCTTTTCATTTTCTTCTTACCTCTTTCTCCCATCTTAGTTACTTTTTGCTTTTAAACAAATTCTTCTCATTTCAGAATATCTATTGTATATTCCACACACTATTCACTCTTTCAATTTCTCACACCAGAGACACAATATGATGTTTACATATGTGTCTTATTTATTTTACTTATGAGTATGGTCTGAAGTTGTATCCATTTACCTACGAAAGTCTCAAGATTATGCTTCTTTATGGCTGAGTAGTACTCTGCTGTGTAAAAATAACACAGTTTTTTTCTTCATCGCTCAACTGGTGGGTATTGGTGTTGTTGCTAAGATTTAGTTATAAAAATTCTGCTGCTATAAACATGGATGCATATATATTTCTGTGGTATGATGTCTTTAATTCTTCTGGGAAGATATCCAGAAGGGAAATAACTAAGTTAATTTCATTCTGTTATCCTAGCTTTTGGAGGAATCTCCATACTGATTTCCATAGTGGTTGTAATAGTCTACACTCCCACCAATGGTGAAGGGTTCTTTTCCCCTGCAGCACCTTCAGAATTTGTTATTGGTTGATTTTTTGATGATAACAATTCTTTCTGGAGTTAGATGGAATCTCAGTGATGTTTTAATTTGCATCATTCTAATGAGCAATGATATTGAAAATTTTTTAATATATTTATTAGCCATTTCTATTTCTTGATCTTGGAATTGTATATTCATCTCAGAATCTCATTTTTAGACTGGGTCTTTGAAATTAGGGGTCCTGAATTTTTCAATTCTTTATAGGTTTTAGATAAAAGTCCTTTTTCTGAGGGATATTTGGCCAAAAAATTTCCCCTCTTTATGTGTAGTATTTTCACTCTGTTGATGACTGCTTTTCATGTGCAAAAACTTTTAATAAGAAGAGATCCTAGGTGTTGATTCTCTGAAGTATTTCCCATGCAGTTTGGGTTTTGTTTGTAAACTATGGCTACAAGCTATGTTGTTAAGAGTTCTACCTACTTTTTCTTCCAGTAGATTTAGTATTTCTATTTTAATATTTATATTTTAGATCCATTTTTACTTTATTTTATGCTTGGAACGGAACATGGCCTCAATTTTAGTTTTTAGTATGTAGAGAGAGACTTTTTCCAGCACCATATATTTAAGAAACTATTTTTATTTCAATGGACATTTTTGGCCCCTTTGCAAAGCTAAGATGGTTGAATGTGTTTGTTGTTGTGTCTAAATCTTCTAATCTATTCCACTGGACCTGAGGTCTGGTTCTTATTTTTTTGCCAGTACCATCCTGTTTTTATCACAGTAGTTTTGTAGTATAACTTCAAATCAGGGATTGCAATGCCTCCTGCCTTACCTGTGCTGCCTAGGATTGCCTTTGCTATTCTAGGTCTCTTCTGGTTGCAAATGAATTTTAGGAATGCTTTCTCAAGATCTGTGAGGTGTGCTAATGGTATTTTGATCAGGATTGCATTAAATCTGTATAGTATTTTTGGCAGTATGGTCATTTTAACTATGTTGGTTCTTCCTATTCATGAGCAAGAGGTATCTTTCCATTTCTGATATCTTTCTTGGTATCGTTTTCAAAGTACCATAATTTTCAATATATAGATCTTTTAGTTTCCTTGTTAGATTGATTCCTAAGCATTTCTTTCTTTTTTTTTTTTTTTGGAGTCTGTTGTAAAGGATGTGGTGTCCCTACTTTCTCTCTCTTGGTGAGTTTGATCTTTGTGACAGGAAGGCTATTAACTTTTGAGTGCTGACTTTGTATCCAGCTACGTTACTGAAGTTGGTTATTAAATCTAGAAGTCTTTCGGTGGAGTTTTGGGGACTTCTATGCAGAGTATTTTTTCATCTGTAAATAACAACAATTTAACTTCTTCCTTCCCTATCATATTCCTTTTATTTCTCTCTCTTGTTTAATTGCTCTGGCTAAAGATTACAAAACTATATTTAATAGGAGTAGTGATAGTGGACATCTTTGTGTTGTTCTTGATTTAGAGTGAAAACTTTCAGTGTTTTTCCATTTGGTATGATGTCATCTGTTGGGTTTGTCATAGATGGCTTTTATCAGATTGAGGTGAAAATGAGTATGATTTTCTGTAGGGATTTTATCATGAAAGTTGGACATATCAATAGCTTTTTCTGCATCTATTGAGATGATCATGTAATTTTTGTCTTTGGCTATGTTGATATGATATAGTATGTTTATTGATGTGTGTATGTTGAACCATCCCTGCTTTTCTGGGCATGATATATAACCTGATGATTTGCTGAATTTTGTTCACTAGTATTTTATTGATGATTTTTGCATCTATGTTCACAAAGGAGATTGGCCTGTGGTTTTCTTATTTGGCTAGATCTCCCTCTGGTCTTGATATCAGGGTAATTCTTCCCTTCAGGAGAGAATTGCTTCCCTTTTGATTTCATTAAATATTTTAAAGCATATTGGCATTAAATCTTCTCTAACTTCCTTGTATAATAAAGCTGTGAATCTATCAGGACCTGGACTTTTCTTTTTTTTGTTTAAGTTTTTAATTACATCTTCAATCTCATTAACTGATATTAGGTTACTCAGAATTTTTGTATCTTCTTGATTTAGCTTTAGTAATTCATACATATCTAAGAATTTGTCCATGTCTCCCATGTTTTCCTACCTATGTGAGTAAAGATTTTCAAAGTAGGTGTTTATGATATTCTGAATTCCATAGTGTTTGTAGTGATTTCATACTTCATCCCTCATTGCATGGATTTGAGACTTTCTTTCCTTTTTTTGATAAGGTTAACCAGGGATTTATCAATTTTCTTTACTTTTTCAAACAACAAACTTTTCAATTTATTAAATTTTTTTCTTCTTAGTCTCAACTGCATTAATCTCTGTTTCAATCTTTACAATTTTCTCCCTTGTATGGGCTTTGAGCTTGTTTAGCTCTTTTTTTTCTATAAGCTCAAGGAGAAACATATGGTTGTTTATTTGTGCCCATTCTGTTTTTCTGATGTGAGAGTTCATCAACATAAATTTCCCTCTCAGGATTGCTTTCATTGTACCCCACTGTTCTGGTATGTTTTACCTGCATTTTCATTTAGTTGTAGATACAGTTTAAGCTTTTTTCTTACTTTCCTCTGTGACCCACTGATCGGGTTCAAAAGGTTGTTACATAATTTCCATGTGTTTATGGAATTTTTGTGTCTTCTTTTCTCATGCATTTTTCAATTTCATTGCCCTATGGTCAGTTAGTATGCATAGGATTATTTCAGTTCCTTTGCATTTACTTAAGCATATTCTATGGGCTAGTGATTTAGAGAATGTCCTATGTAGAGCTGAGAAGAATGTGTATTCTAGTATTATTTGGTGGAATACTCTATATAGGTCTACTGAGTCCATTTGTTCTAGATTTATATCATTTCCATTATTTCTTTGCTGATTTTTTGCTCAGTTGGTCTGTCTCTTTTTGACAGAGTGGAATTAAGATCCTCCATTGCAATTGTATTATTGCTTGTTTGATTTTTCATGTCTATTAATATTTGTCTTATACAGCTGGGTACTCCCATATTTGGTGCATATATATTTATGATTGTTATCTCTCTCTTTTGAATTTTTTCCTGACTAGCACATTGTGATCTTCTTTATCTCTTTTGATCATTCTTGGGTTGAAGTTCACACTGTCTGCCAGCAGAATAGCTAGTTACCCCTGATTTTTTCTGGGTTTCTTTTGTGTACAGTATTGATTTTTATTCTTTGGTTTTCAGTGTATGAGTTTTATTTTGAGTTAAATGTGTTTGCTACATACACCATATTGATAGATTTTGGTTTCTTGACTCATTTTGCCAGTCTATTTCTTTTGATTGGTGAATTGAGGTCATTTACATTGATGGTGATAATTGATTTTTATTAACTTATCTTTGTCATGTTATGCTCCTTTTCTTGGTATTCTACTTTTCCCCTCCATTTAATTGCTTGCCCTACTTTGTGGTTTCTTTCTGTTGTTGTTCTTGGAATTGTGGTCATTTTTAGCTCATCTTGAACATCTTTCAGTCTTCTTTGTAGTATTGGCTTGGTGGCCATAAATTTTTTCAGTTGTTCTTTGTCATGGAAGTATCTTATTTCTCCATTCATTTTGAAAGACATTTTTGCAGAGTACATCAACCTGGATTGGAAGCTGTCTTCTTTCAGGAATGGAAATGCTTCACTCCAAGCTCTTCTTAACTAGAGGGTTTGTATTGAGAAGTCTGATGGGCTTTCCATTATATATGATCTATTTCTTTTCTCTACCAGCTTTCAATATTCTGTTCTTGTGCTAAACTTCTAGGATCTTGATTATTATTTATCTTGGTATAGATTAATTTTGGTTATGGCTAGTTGGGGTTCCATAGGCCTGACTTATCTGTATGTCACATTCTTTGCCTTGCTTGGAAATTTTTTTGCTATTACTTCTGCAAATAATTTTTTATGTCATTTAGGTTGATTCCTGCTTTTTAATTGACACCAATTATTCTTATATTATTTTTTGCATTATCTTGTAGCTTTTGGATTTTTATTTCCCAATCCTTTGCTATTTTCAAGAAATCTTTCCTTTTATTATCACTAACCTTGATACTGTCTTCAAGGTCTGAAAGTCTCTTCTGTTTCATGCCAGTGGCTTTGCCAGCTTTCAATGGAATCCTTGATTTCCTGTATATCTGTTTGAATCTGATTCATGAATTCTATTTCTTTCTTATATTAACCATACATGGTTTCCATCCTCTCCCATCACCTTCCATTTTTTAAATCTATCTTTTCTGTAGATTTGCTGAGCAATTTTGTTATAAATGTTGATAGTACTTTTTTTACCTGAGAGATTGTTTCTGATTTGATTTTTTCTATAGCCTGATGGATTTGTTTTTTACTTCACTTGCTATTACTTCACTTGGATTGTTATTTACTTCACCACCATGGAAATCAGCTAGGATTACAGGTCAAAATTAATCCAGCTATTTCTCTTCTGGGTATCTTCCCAGAAGAATTAAAGATATCATACCTCACAGATATAAAGAAAACATTCATAAAATTTATTTGGAACCAGAAGAGACTCAGAATAGCAAAAGCTATCCTGGGCAACAAAGGTAAGCCAGGAGGAATCACAATCCCTGACTTGAAATTATACTATGAAGCTACTGTGATAAAATCAGCATGGTACTGGCAAAGCAATAGCTTGAGGATTAATCAATGAGATTAAAAATGCTTACACAGCTACAACCACTGTGGCAATCAGTGTGGAGATTCCTCAAAAAAGTAGGATTGGAAGTCTCATTCAATCCAGCTATTCCCCTTCAGGGCATGTTCCCAAAATAATTGAAAGCATCATGCCACAGCAATATACGTACCTGCATGTTTATAGCAGCATGATTTGTAATAGCTAACTCTTGGAATAAAAACAAATGCCCATCAACTGAGGAATGGATAAAAATGATGTGGTATTTTTGTACAAGGGTTATTACTCAGTTATGGAGAAGGATGACTTGAGACTTTTATAGATAAATGGATGCAATTTGAAACCATACTCATAAGTGAAATAAATCAAACTCACATGTGTAAATATCATATTGTCTTTCCAGTTTAAAAATAACTGAAAGTAATAAAATCCAAAAATGTACAATAAATATCATGAAAATGAAAAGGAAAGAAAGTGTTCAAAGGGAAGAACAACTGGGATAGAGGAAAGTAGAAAAGGAAGCAGGGAAAAGCGCACACGTGTATAGATATACAGATACCTGTGCGTATGTATATGCGTAAAAATAACAACTATATTACCAATCTCTGTAAGTTTGTCAAAAAGAACAGTTTGTTCTTTCACTGTTTAATTGTTTGATCATTTTTTATGCCTAAATCTTGTAACCTGAGCAACTACTTCTAAACTAACAATATGCAATGTATTAATTAGTGGTAATTTTCTTTTTTTGAAATTTTGTATCATTTCTATGTTTTTGTTTTGTATTTAAAGTTTTAAAAAAGGAACTCTTCTCCACTATTGATGGGAGTATAGACTGGCACAACCATGGTGAAGATAATGTGGTGATTCCTCAAAACATTAGAATTAGAGGTCCCATCTAACCCAGTTATCCCCTTTCTGGGCATTTTCCCAGAAGAACTAAAAACATCATACTATAGTGATATATGTGTGCCCATGTTTATAGCATCAAATTTTGTAATAGGTAAATCTTGGAAACAGCACAAATACCTAGCCACCAAAGAATGGATAAAAAATATAGTATTTTTATATAATGGAATACTACTCAGACATAAAAAAGGACAAATGTAAGCTTTTTATAGGTAGATGGATGCCACTAGAGACCATACTCATAAGTGAAATAAATCAGACTCCCATATCTTTTTAAAATTTTTTTGTTTAAAGAGAAAAAAGCAGAAAAAGGATAGAAATATTACAGAATTTCAAGAAAAGAAGATAAACAGTAAGAAATCACTAGTTGATAAATTACAAATTGTTCTTTTAGAAATAGTTTTTTGAGTTACAAAATTAAAGCACACAAAGTGGACACTCAAGCAGTGAGAGTGCAAACAGACCTGTTCAATAATCCAACAAGAAACTAGAAATATGGATATCAATCCCACACACCTAAACATACATGCAGCTATATCTTTTATAGTGCTTCCTATTTCCTCTTTTTTTACAATAGCAATTATACATTTTAAAAAATTTATTTAAAGAGAAGAAAAACAAAACAGAAAAAGGGTAGCAACAATACAGAATTCTAAAAGAAAGAAAGAAAAAGAAATAAAAAAAGGAAAATGAGAAAAAGCCCCACTAAGAAATCAGTAATTTATAAATTATGTACTGTCATCCTGGATGTAGGTGTTCAAGTTACAAAGTTAAAGGGTACATAGTAAACATTTAAACAGTCAGACTACAAACAGTTCTGCTCAAAGATCCAACAAAGATTCAGCAATATGGTCATCTATTTTACATACTCAAACATACATGCAGTAATAACTCTTAGAGCACTTTCTTTTCCTCTTTTTTACAATAGCAACTACACATTTAGGTTTTATTACACTTGTAGTTCTTATTTACTTTTTACACTAGAGACACAATATATTTAAATATGATTCTTATTTATTTCATTAATGAAGATAGTCTCAAGTAGTCTCCATTTACCTATGAAGGCCTCAAGATCATCTTTTTTATAGCTGAGTAATATTCCATTGTATAAAAATGCCACATCTTTCTCATCCGCTCTGCAGTTGATGAGTATCTTGGTTGTTTCTAGGATTTAGTTATCAGAAATTGTGCCGCTATGAACATGGGTGCACATATATCACTTTGATATGAACTTTTCAGTTCTTGTGGGAAAATACCCAGGAGGGGAATAGCTGGATTGAATGGAGCTTCCAATCCTCAGACTCCCATATCTTAACATTGTATTGTCTCCCTAGTGGAAGAAACTGAAAGTGTAAATAAGATCCAAATCTACAATAGATATAGTGAAAGGGAAAGGAACTGCTCAAAAAGAAAGAACAACTAGTATGTAGGAAACAGAAAAGAAGAAAAGGAAAAGAAAAAAACATATGTATACATATATGCATACACACACACACAAAATTTAACTAAGATAATTTTACTACTAATTTCTTTTAGTTCATTGAAAAGAATGGTTTGTGCTTATATTGTTTGATCATTTTGCATGCCTATGTCTTGTAATCTGAACAACTTTGAAGATAATGATATGCAATATATTTATTGTTCATTTACTATTAGCGGTATGAAATTCTGCATCATTGTTTTTATTGCTTTTGCTCTTTAAAATAAAAAAGGTGGTATATATTCTCATTTACTTTACTTACTGGATCTTGCACAGTGACTTCTGGTTCATTCCTACAGTCAAAATTATCATTAAAGATAAATATTTTAAATCAATTCAGGATGTCAAGGCAGCCACAGTATCACAATTAAAGATACTAACAAAGAAGACTTGCAGAACTGCTTCAGACTGTAGCAACAATGCTGAGATAAGTTTGTTCAAGGTAAGAAGATGTACTGTGAAAAGGATTAATGCAATGTGTCTTTTACTATAGCATTTTTTTAAACTTAAATATTCACTTTGCTTTTTTATCACATCTCATTCTTTGTACTCTTATTTTGTTCTTATGTTTTTCACTTCTCTCCATTCACTGGAAAAGCCTAGGTAGAAAAATGGTAAGATATTATGTATTATTGTTTTGTTTGTTTGTTTGGTCTTGGGTATCAGACTCAGGACCTCGTGCTGAACAAGAAGACACTTGTGCCGCTGAGCTAAAACCCCAGCCCATACTGTTGTGTTCTTAATCATTCTTTGGGTTCTTCCTTCTTGGCTACTATTAGTTTTCAAAAATGATTTTGCAGAAAAGTAACCTGTATCTTTAGCAGTTCTATCGCTTCCTTTCTCACTTTTATCCTGTATCAGCTGGATTCTTGCGTGAACCATTCTGTACTGTATATATTTGGAAAAGCTATATATTCGATTCAAAGTCTGGAGGGGGCAGGTAAGATCTCAGAGTCCTACCTCAGCTTGCTCTGCATTTTGTATTATTTTGCTAATATGATTCAGCTTGTGAAGTTTTTCCCTTTTTTATTACTATGTGTTTGTGATACACCATAAATATACTCATCAGTACACATGCATATTGCATTCTGAACTTTTCCATTTCTCCTTCCCTCCCTTTCCTCTTGTCTCCATCATTCACAGATCTCTTTCCCTTTCCACATTGTCTATCTCTGTTTCCCATCATCTAACTTTTATTTTACTCTTTATTAATACTTTGAGTTTCTCAGATATGAAAAAGCATGCAACATTCAACCTTCTGTGTCTGATTTATTTTACTCAACATTATGGTCCAAGGTACATTCATTTTTCTTCAAATGACTCAAATATATTCTTCCTTATGGTTGAGTAGACTCCACAAGGTATATATAACAAAGTCTGTGGCTTGAGGTTGTAGTGGTTACCTTGTTTTAATGAGCATTATCTTCTGCTTCTCTCTATTTCTTGTTATTTCTGTTTTCAGGAAACCCTACAAATGATGTTCCATAAAAACGTGCCATTATGCGATACATTATGCCACTTCTGGTGTTTCAATTAATTATTTTAAAGCAGCAAAATCAGTTATTTCCAACATTAATGTTTGAACACAGCTTTATCCATATACCTTTATTTTATATACATGCTGCCTGTGTCCTCATTTATATGCCATTAGGATTTAGGCAAGTTCTTGTTTTCTTTTCCTTGAACCCAACAATTCTTCCACAACTGTCTTCTTTATTTTGTTTCAATATGACTTAATCCAAGTCTCCGGATGGCATTTCTGGGTCTCAAGATTCCATATGAATTTTAGGATGAGGTTTTATTTTCTCTATTTCCTCAAAATAACAATTGGGATTTGGGTGGAGTTTGTACTAGATCTGTAGATTGCTTTGAGTCAAATTAACATATTAGTAATATTAAATTTCCCAGTCCAGGAGCATGAAATTTCATTACTGGCTTTCTTTAATTTCTTTCAGCAATGTTATGTAGTTTGCAAGACTTTTCACCTAATTTATTCTTTTGTTTTTCAGTTATGAGTATATAGAAAGACAATTATTAATGATATGTTGATTTTGTACTCTAACGCTTTGCTGAATTAATTTCCTATGTTCTTTTAGTAATGGGGATTGAACTCTGAGTATTCAGATTAAGCTAAATCTTCCATACTTTTAAATGTTTTTTTTTTTTTAGAAGACTGGTCTAGTTCTAAATTCTCCTATCTCACTCTACCAGTGTGCTGGATTGTAGGTGTGGACCCCTACACATGCTACTTTACCAATGTAACAGTGTTTTTGTTTCTGTCCAATTGTTTTGTTTCATTTTCTTCAGTAATTGCTCAGATGAACTTGTAGTACTATGTTGAATTTTAAAATAATGATAGATTTGCCCTCTTAAATCAATCTCATGATAATTCATGTTTATAAACAACCTAAGTTTCTTCGCAAGTAGAAGGTATATCTGAGAAACGTTTTTGAAACTTTTTCATAATAGGTACTATCTTGGCAGTATAAATCTAACTTAAAAGGAATTCTATCACAAGATAAATATAATAAAAGAACAAAGTGAAAAATAGGTTGAGGTAAGTATTGTCAGTTATATGTACTAAAAATAATTGAGATGAAAGAGACAGAAATTTTTATAAATGTCTGATATGTTGAGTTCTGTTCTTCTTTTATAGGCATAAAAAGCATGAAGAAAGGAAGGCTAACTAAGGACTGAACAGAGGATGAGGGGACTTCATAAGTATGTCAGTTTATTTTTGATTCAATCTCTTAAAATCTCTTAATTTATTGTAATACTCATTGACAAAATCAGTAGTATATATAAATTTTTACTGACTTCCAGTAAATTCAAAACATATGTGAATGAAAACAATGTTCATGTTTGTTCTTTTCCCAAGGAGCAATTAACAACTCTGTTTGTTTTTAATAACCACCAGAAACCAATACAATTGAAAACTTGGCAAAAGTAATAAAAAAGAATTTGTTCCTTTATAGAAGAGATCCACATCAAAACCTTTACTCCAGAGCAACAGCTAAGCTGATTATGAATTTTATGTTCAGCTTATATTTCTCAGAACTGAAAGATCCTTCCTTTGAGTTAGCTGTCTCCCTGTCTGAACTCGGGAATAGCGCTAGCCTTCACTTCGGCCACTTTTGTTAGACCAAGTCTCCATTTTTCATGCAAATTTCAAAGCCTGGTAATCAAACCCTAACCTTGAGTACAGGGTTGTTTCTATTATGGATCCTCCAGATGGTCATTGGAATATGCAAGTCATTTTAGCTAATTCATAGTGAGAAAGGAAATATATTTGAGAAGACGATAAGAAAAGAATACTGATGCTTCTCAAATGAGCTAACTAGTGGTTGTTGTGACTTGTTGTAAGAAACTATTCCAAGTCATCTGCTCTAATGAATAGTTTAAGACTGTGAAGGGCATATCTTAGGTTGAATAGCTACTTTCTATACCTTTTATGTCCTTCAGTACAATTGCCCTAAAACTTCTCTGTAGCTGTCATGGTTTAGGTTGGTAGCCCCTAGGCCTCATGTGTTTGCATTGTGCATTTGTGATTGATTCATTGTCTAGTTCTTAGATTGATGGTGTCAGTGCTACACCCACCTAGGGGTGTAGCTAGCATAAAATGTAATGGCTAGAAGAAGGTGTGTCTCTCTCTCTTGCTGTTTTCCATCTTGCTGTTTGCAGCCACCATGAACTGCAACCCCGCCATGCCATGCTGCCTTGGAGCCAACTGAGCGTGGTCGGAAATCTCCCCAAACTGTAAGAAATAAAACTTTCCTTACCCAACTTTGGGCATAGGTATTTTGTCTCAGCAACAAATAAACAATAACTAAGACAAAATTTGGTACCAAGAGTGGGGTCATTGCTGTGATTATACCTGACCATGTTTTACGAGATGCTTTAGAAATGGCTTGTAGGCAGAGTTTTAAAAAGTTCAGACACGTCACCTGGATTCATAGAGTTGGAACAGCTTAATCTGTTCTATAGAGGAGATTCTGGTCAGAGTTCAGGAGACCAAAAGGCTAATAAAAAACCTGAAGGTAAAGACCAGGCTTGAGAAGTTTCTACTAAAAAGAAGGACTACACTGGTTGATGGACTCCACACAATATGTGTTATGGCTTGGCAAAAAGTTTGTCTTCATTTTGCTCATGCCCGGAGACTTTGTCTGAGACTGAGATTAAGGGCAATAGACTGATTAATCTGGCAAAAAAGTTTCAAGGCAGTCAAATGTTGAGGCTGTGGCATGGCTATTGTTGGGGGCGTTTAGCCAGATATATGTTACAAATCAAGAGCAAAGAGCCCAGCAAGATAATTTAAAACACTGTGAATTTGGGGAAAAAAAGAAAAAAAAAACCCAAAAAACAACTCCAACAAAGCTGTAGATTATAAAGATAAAGCTGAGACTTCAACTGCTAAAACAAAACAAAACAAAAAGATGACCAAGGGGCATCCCAAAAAACAGTGGGTCTCCATCAGTCTCAAAACTACAAAAGTAAAATAATCTGCTCAAAAAAAAAAAAAAAAAAAAGCTTCAGAGCACCATGCTCCAAAATGGCAACAGAGGCCACGTGAGGTTCCAGAATGGTGGCAGCATAGAAAAGCTTTTCCTCACAATCAGGTAAACTGAGCCCAACAATCCAGACAGTAGACCCCTACAGCCAAAAAAAAAAAAAAAAAGCCTGGCTACTGCTCCAGTTGGCAACAAACCTTGGTGTATCCAAGTGGTGCTAATTTTAGATACAAAAAATACACAAATGCTGAGGGTAAAACAGCTTCCACCTCGATTACAAAGGGCCTGAGAGGCCAAACAATGTGCCCCTAAAAAGACAATTTATAAAGATACAAAGATAAAGCCAAAAACACAGTAGAGACCCCAAAAGTTTAAAAAAGTAAAAAACATAGATCATCCAAAAGAAGCTACAAAAATCAAACAGAGAGAGTTTTTTTAAAAAAGCTGCAGGAGCTAAAATCGCTAAAAGTGCTGTGGGGGTAAAATCACCCCAGCCTTTTAGAGCTAACAACCAGATTGCTTCAAATGCTAAACATAAAACTCTAAGACTTAATATTCTCCCTGCTGGGTGTTAGACTTGCTTTGTTTCCAATGCTTTATTAAGTTCCCCTGTTTATAACTTTTAAAATGGTAATGTTTATCTTGTGCCTTTACATTTCAAAAATGTTTAACCTTGCTTCATTTATACAAGGGGTTACAGTTAAGAGTTTGCCATAGATATCAAAAGAGACTTAAAGCTTAGATTTCTCAACAATGCTAAAAATGTTAAGACTTTGACAACTCTTAGAGATAAACTAATGTCTTTTATATAAAAGATTTACATGAGTCTTTGGGGGCCAGAAATAAAATGTCATGGTTTATGTCAGTGGCCCCCAGGCCTCATGCATTTACATTGTACATTTGTGATTGGTTCATTGTCTAGCGCTTAGATTGATGGTGTCAGTGCTACACCCACCTAGAGATAGAGCCAAAATACAATATAATGGCTAAAAAAAGGTGTCTCTCTCTTCTTGCCGGTTTCTGCCTTGCTGTTTTCAGCAGCCGTAAACTGCAGCCCCACCATACCCCCCTGCCTTAGAGTGAACTAAATATAAACTAAAACCTCCAAAAACTACAAAAAATAAACCTTTCATTTCCCAACTTTGGGCATCAGTTATTTTGCCTCAGCGACAAATAAAAAATAACTAAGAGAGTAGCATTCACCTATATACCACACCCAGGTTGTACTCTCAGCCATAATCCAAACTTTAAGCCTTTCTTAAACAATTCAACTACCAGATTTATAAGGCGCTGAACAAAATACTTAGGGGACTGTTAAAGCATAAGAAAACATAGTTACTTCTGTAAATCACAGTCTTGTTCTGTTCTAATATTTAAATGAGGATTGTAGTGCTCTTATCTTTAGGGTGTTATAAAGTTAAATGTATATAAAGCATTTTCATGTATAATATCTAGAGTATTGTGAATATTTCATCATAGTAGCTAACATTTATTGAAGATTTGCTATGGATGTAAAGTTGTTAAACACACTCTATGAACAAAAATAAACGCTGTGTTTTAATTCTCATTTTTTTCAGTGAAAGCTTGCTGTCTGGAGCGGTAAAGATGTGATCCACACTGCACAGTTAGCAGCAGAGCTAGGCTCTGGTACTTGTGACTACCATGCCATTCTTGTTGAAAAGCAATCAATTATCTTAACTCACATCGCTGTAATGAAACATCATAGTTGGGGTGGCTTAGAGAACAAGCATCTACTTCCCATGGGCTTTTCTTTGAGGGCCATTGCTATTTTCTGAATGTGTTTCCTAAAATGTATGTGTTGGAAACTTGATTTCCATTTTGGTTCCGATGGGGTGGTTTTTCTAATGAATGGATTAAAGTCATTGTAAAAAGAGCTTATAGGAATGGATTTACCTCTTATGCTAGAGGAGGTCACACTTTTATGTCCCTTTGCCCTTCAATCTTCAACCATGTGAAGAGAAAGCAGAGCCAGCACCTCTGTCTTGGACTTCCCAGGTTCCAGAATTGTGAGAAATAAGGGATTGTCCTTTATAAATTATCCAGGACCAGTTATTCTGTTATAGTAAACACACACACACACACACACACACACAAATAGCCTTCTTCCTGCTTGTGTGTTCACACTGCCTTTTCTATACATATATAGCCAGAGACTCATCTTCTGCAGTCCCCTTTTTTAAACTAAGAATATTAATTCCATCTTGGGTTTTCATCTCTTCTAATTCTAATTACCTCTCAATGGTCTCACTTTCAGATATCATCACATTTGTGATTAAGGTTTTTCAACACATGAATTTGGAGAAATGATGGATGATCAGAGTTAACAACAATTAGGTGAGCTTTGAGTTGTATGCATTTAGGTGGATTTTAGGGAAATGTCACTTACCCTGGCCTTAGCTATGGGAAATCGTTCAAAATAAAATCCTGGATTTTAAAAAGGTGGTCATTTTTTTTCCAGAATACTTTTCAGATAAACAAAAGCTTAGATAGGTAAGTAAATCATCCAGGGTTACAAAGCTGGGAAGGATGATCAGGTGCAGTCTGATCCCTTGTTTGATGGAACATCTTCCTTCAGCTGCAGAGCAGTTGCCCTAAGAGGGTGACCCGTCCAGCCAGTGTGTGTGATGTTTTCTGGAAAGTGCCATGGAGCCACTAGTGCATCCTGGAAGGGAAAGAAATGTGGGTGACATTCACCAGGTCATTGACTCTGTAATGGCAGGAGTCTCACCCTAAAAACTGCGACCCGATGCTTGTGTTAGTGTGTGGTGGTGGTGGTGGGAAGGGAGATCTCTTTACTTAGGATCAAAACTCAGAATTAAACTTAATACATTTCTTGCTTTCAAAGATACATGATCTACACTCTAGTTTGCATCAACACAGGCGAAACCATTTGTAGAACAGCACCTGCTAAGACTCATTTCAACCAGTGACTCTACCTACTTGTTTGTTTATTTATTTATTCATTCAGTTCATTCCATAAATTAGAATAGAAATGCTACACAAGGTTCAATGATCAAAACAAAGATGTGCCACCTGACCTTAAAGACCCATGTCCTAGAGTAATTTAAATAGTTATGCACTCCGTGTTAAATCTTCCTTGATGACCTTATTATACACGCACGCACACACACACACACACACACACACACACACACACACATGAATATATGAATCCAATCAACAGATTTGTATAGCTTTATAAAACACTCATTAAGCCAAGCACCATGTGAAAATGCCAAGTAGAGCAAAGGTTCTATTTGGCACAATCTTGGATTTAGCATTTCCTTTAATGATGTTTTACATCTATTGTAATCTTAAAAACAGAAACACATGCCTCCTCTGCCTGTCCCCAGAAGGCTCTCAAGAAAAGTAACAAAAACGCAATTTGAATCAAATAATGTGAAGCTGCTCAGAAACCTAGCAGGAAGCACTGGGCAGGAAGCACTGGTGAGACAGCAGGACCCCAGCTCCCAGGGCTTCCACTGCCACCCCTGCCTCTCAGCTTCCTCCTGTTTTCTACGTGCTACTTCCTGTTTTGGGGTTTTCCCTGGATGGATTCAAGACAAAAGTGTGGCTCTTCTTTACTAAATTCAGCTCCATTTGTCCTTGTAGCTCTGCCTCTGCATTATCTTTCTACTGCGAGCAGAGCAAGGGTATGAATTAAGCCACACACTGAAAGCAAAAGTACAGCAGACTTCTTTTTATTAGTGGTAGGTTTTCTTTATCCTTTATCTTCACGCTCCCTGCTTCTCTAAAGATGTTCTCCAGGGAGGAGCTAATAACCGTAATTACGCTCATTTCGCCTTTTTCAGAGATAAGGGTTAACAAGAGGCAAATGGTAATCTTACATTGTCATAATTTAAACATCAATAAAATGATGGCTATTCCTCCCCACTCGTAGTGTTACACTGTGTTAGAAGCTTTATGGAAAGTGTACACTCTGTGTTTTCAGAACCACTTGTCCCTGATATATCCACTCATAGCGTGTGGAACTTGTTCTGGAATTATGATGCTATACATAATATATGTACTATTCTGATGATAACACTTAAACCTTTAATAACCAACCCCATTGACCACTACCTCCTGTGATTCAACCAATCCTTTCATTTTTTGTTCTCATGGATATGCTGGATTTGTAGTACTGACGCCTTTCCTCAAAAAAAAAAAAGGGTCATCCTGGCATAACAGAAAAAAAAAAGCTCAACTCCGATGGGCCTGACTGAGAAGCATTGCTTAAATATGTCAGTGATTTATGGAATGTAATATTTATATAACTTTGAGCCTTTAGCTGAATCATCTGTAAAATGAAGCCTCCCACTGCACGATGCTCTTGAAATGGTGATGTAGGCTGTGGAAGCACTATACACAGAAGTAAGAGTGCTCAGGAAGGCTGCTCCGTCATTTCTGAGTATGCAAACCTTATGCATTCTTCAGTGTGAATCCAAGATAGCACCTTTTGTATAAAGCATGCACTAATTGCTCCAGCTGTCATGTAGCATTTTCCTCCTCTAAATTTTCATCTCGTTTCGCCTTTCTCTATCGCATGGTAAATGCATTTTTCTGTACATGTGACATACAGGCTCAGACTGAGCTTCAGGTGGTAGCTTGAGTAGAAATAAAGGTCAGAGACCTTCCCTGTGCATCTATGAATAGGGATTGCTCGCATGGGTTTCCTGTTTCCCCCAGAGAGAAAAGTTAGCTTGATCCTTTTCCAAGCCTCTGTACACTGCTTTCATATTCATAATTCCATGTTTGTTTTCTTGAAGAAGATCCTGGTTACGTAGATGTTGGTTCCCACAACGGCCCGAGAACTACCTGGGTGAAAGGAGAGGATGGAGGTAGTAGCAGTGCTGCAGTGCTGTCTCCCTGTCTAGCTTCAGAGCTACAGGAATGGTGCAGACAAAAGAACACGAGATTGGAAACAGCTGCACTATTTGGGATCTGAGTAACAAGATGTGGTGAAAGTAGAGGGCGTGTCCATAATCCGGAGCTATTTTGGCCTCATAAGTATTAGAAGATACAGCAATGTGCATTCAGTCACGGTGTCCTGAATATGGAGCTGGCATTCTCTTTATGGATAGTAATTCCACTGCCAACTTTTCATCAGGTTTAATATTCTTTTTTTAATAAAAGCCTTCTCTGATCACCTTTTCTAACCTCTACACTAGTCTTGTTTTCCCTTATTTGTCCCTGTATCTGCCTTGCCTTGCAACACTCTTTCCCTACACACACACACACACACACAGTACTAGGTTAGGCCACTTCCTTTCATGTCTATCGTTCGTCTCTATTTTTTTTTTTTAATTGGTACTGGGGATCGAACTCAGGACGGTGCACTTGCAAGGCAGGAACTTATGCCACTGAACTAAACCCCCAGTCCCCCCCCCTTTTGGTACCAGGGATCGAACTCATGACCTTGCGTTTGCCAGGCAGGTGTTTGTGCCACTGAGCTAAATTCCCAGTCTATCACTCATCTCTAAAAAGGAGGAAGGCTTAACTTACAGGAAACAGTATCTGAGAGATAAATAAATGTGATGACTTCCCAAGGGACTTTATAAAGAAAAACGAAATAAGAGGACATTAACATAGATGAAGAAAGGCAAGCTAAAAACCTCCTGGTAACTGAATCCAACAAGTTGGTTTATGAGCCTGCAGGGAGCACACTCTTCAGGCTCTGGCAGGAGTGCTAGGATGGGAGAGATGGGCCTCGTCTAGAGAACTTTTGGGACAGGTGAGAAATTTGAGCCCCCGTGGCCAGGAAGACCTTGAGGCAACTAGATTATATGTATACTTCAGTTGCTTCTGTAGATCTTATCTTCTCCATAAGACTCTTAGGAAAAAGTAGAATATAGTCTTAGATTGCTGAAAGAACAGAATAAACAAAAACCCATGCTGAATTAAAGAAAGAATGAATGAAAGAATAAATAATGATTTTGTTCCATACAAACAGTGGATTAGAAAAGCAAAATAATGAAACAGAAGTGTTTGCTTATTAAAAGGTTGCATGTTTCAGTGTAAATATGTTTTAAAAATTTTCTATAGGAAATGTTCAGAAGGCATCCAGTAGAGGGTAAGAACTTCTTGCTATGAAGTCTAAAACATCTCCTTTTGCCACAAAATGACATGAGACACAAACACAAATAACTATAGCTCATAACTTAGCAACCACAAATATGCAAGCTAAGCCTCATCAAAATATCAGGGTAATTATTGGCAAATTGTATCCCATACAAATGCTTTGCAACCAAGCAAAATAAACTCCATTATGGGCGTTAGCCGCAATTTCTCCTAACTGCTGCCTGTAAATGTCCCCTAGTCTCTTGGGTTTTGTTGGGTTGGATTTACAGTACAGTCGGAGACAGCCCAAGGCTGCTGCAGCTCTGTGCACAGTTGGCCCCTCCTGGAGCTGGCACAGCCTGCAACATTCCGCAGGGCTGAGTCCTTGCCCACTCTGCCCTCCTTGCCCAAGCTGGGTGGTTGGTGCTTGCCAGTCAGAGGGAACACTGACTCTCTGGCCCAGGATGTTTGTGCCACTGATCACAGGGTAGGGGAGTGCTGGCTTCCCGCTCTTTGTCCCTGCGCTGCTGGTCTCAGGTCAGAGGGAGAGCGTAAAATTACGCCGAAGGCTAGGTGTAGTTTACCACAAGCTCTTCCATCGGGGCCTGGCAGGTGGGTATCCTGCCAGTTTCCGATGATCTTTCTGAAAATAGAGACCATAATGGTTTTTTTGTTGTTGTTGTTAGAAAACAGTCAGAGTTTAGGAAATTTGCAATAGTTTAGAAATTTTTCTTCGAAAATTAATTCTTTCATGGACTATGTTTATGAAAAATTCTTGGCTCCTATGCTTTCAACATTGTTCAAATTATTTTCAAAAATTCCCTGAAGGCCTAACTGAAAGGAATGTGTGTGTGTGACCCCCTCAAAAAAAAAAAAAGGGAAGAAAGGGGAAAAAAAGATAAATGGAAGGAAATGAGTAAAGAGAGAAGATTGGGTATCTGTACATGATGCGTGAGAACGGGTGGAAAGTTAATAATAAGAACATATCCTTTATTTCATGAACCTGAATGATGCCAAAATGTGCAAGAAAACTAAAATATAATGTAGAAATTAATGCTTGAAATAGAGACAAGAAGATTGACTGCTTCCTAGCCCCTTGATTTGGGATAAATAAATTTGAATACAATTGCATAAACTCTGGTCCTTGCAAAAATTTTTAATTAAATCTTTAGATCCTTAAAAAGTGTTCTAATTCTTCTACCATTTTGCATCTTCTCTATGAAAGAGCTTACAGTTGGAGCCAATTTATTTTACCATTCACAGTATTTCAAATTGTTGGAGAGAAAAGACTTTTTCTGCCAAGATTCACACCAAAGCAACTCGATAGCCTTGCTCAAGGAAGATCAAATGTGAGAAGACATGACAATGAAAACTGGGCAATGCAGCCATCTCTCTGCAACCAGTCAGATGCAAAGGAGTCTGTGCTGCTGATTTCGGGAGCATTTTCAAACAATCAGAGAAAACAGTTGAGCACAGAGCTTCTGGCCTGCCTTGCTGCCTCGCTAACCACTTGTTTTTTCGCTTAAAACTCTAAGGAGAGAATAAAAAGGCAAACACAGCTCTACGCCCCCCCTCTTTCAAATGGGGCAGCCATGCCAGATATTCTGAGTAACTTATTCCGCCCAAGGCTAATAAGCTGAACAACTTGTTTTGGCTAGACATTCCTTCTCTCCATATGGAACTGCTTGTGTGAGTTTTTAGACTATTATGTGGTCAACGGGAGGATGTGAGACCAGGAAAAAAAAAATCGCAGCACTTTCCTTTTCTCTCATATAAATCTACTTTCAAAACTAAAGTAAACTGTGTGGATTGCCCAAATCCTTAGGCGGAAGACTTCACAGAACATCATAGAAGCACCATCTTTAATGGGTTTGAAGACATGCTTCTCAAATTGGACTAAATTTACTGATAAATCCACCATATCTAACCTTGCCTACTTTGAGTCTAGCCTGGGGACTTCTTTAGAAACAAGGCATAGTTTCACTGAACCAAAGTAAATCTTAATTACATATTTGCTTGCCATGGAGAGCTATTTTGCTTCTGAATGGGGATCTGACAAAAGGCAGAAAGTGGGTTGCTGTGGCATATCTGATCAAAATCTATTAGGGGTACTACAAAGAAAGATAAAGACACTGTCAAATTTTCACATGATATTCAGTTTAGCACTCTTGGTTCTCCAGAGTTCTTTATATATAGAATTCTTCATCAGGACAATATACAATATGTCAGAATATTCTTGGATGCTTCTTACACCAAGTAGGGTTCTACCTCAATGAACTAATGCAATAATTTTTAAATGCTCAGGCTTCTCCTGCTTTAAGAGGTCCATTGGTGATTTTTAAAGTTATTCCAAAGTCCTCTTACCAGTGGAGTATTATTCATTCATATTTTTTTGTAGTTTTCCAATAAGAAATTAACCCGGGAAGTCAACTCATTTGGCAGAGGTACCATTAATTCATTTACTATTTCATTTATTCAGTCAAACTTGTACCAAGCAGTTTTTACCTGCTAATGTCTGAGCTACACGCTAGGGATAAAGATTTGTACAACTACTAGAATAACTGAGACACTATAAGGCCCATTCCCAGAATGCTGCTGCTCTGAGCATTCAGGCTGAGTATCTGTCCCTGATGCCATCGTTTCCACAGTCACAGGCACTGGTCTGCATTTGATCTTCCATTTCCAATGTCAGGAAAAGTACATATGATTATATATCATATATATAATACTTTTGCACCTAGCGCCCAATCATTTTTGTTATGCGCTTTCTTTTTCAAATTATGTTTCAATAAAATATAACATGCTTAAGGAAAAAGCCCAAAAATGTTGACAGTGGTTAACAAATAATTTTAAAGTACACACTCAGCAAGGCATGGTTGTTCATGCCTGTAATCCCAACACTCGGGAGGCTGAGGCAGGAGGATCACTTTCAAGTTCGATACCAGCCTGGTCTATAAAGTGAGCTCAAGGCCAGCCTGAACTACATAGAGAGACCCTGTCTCAAAAAGACCAAAAAAAAAAAAAAAGCACACACTCATAAATCCACTTAGGGTGACATAGAACATAGCAAGCTACTTAGGAATACCCTCCCCCAAATGACCCTTCAAAATCAAAACCCCTTTCTTTTTTCAAGAAGTAGTGATTCCCCTGAGTGTTGAGCGTTATGTGACTAAGAACCATATAGTGTTTTCTCTTTTGTGTATGACTACCTGCATGCAATATATTTTAAAACATAATCCATGTTTTTGCAGTGATTCTGGCTTGTTTCCATTGTTGTATAGCATTCTACTTCATGAACTTTCCACACTTATTTAGGTATTCTATTATTGAGGGGCATCTGGGGTGCTTGTATTTTTTTTTCATCTATAACAAATGTTTCTAATAATCATAGGGTTGCTGGGTTCTGGGGATATTTATAGTAAATTGCAATACCTATTACAAACTAGATGAGTTTAACTGACTGTAGCAAGCAGCTTGACAATAGCCACCTGTCTGTGTGCTTCCAGCATTACTGTTCTTTAAACACTTTGAATAAACAGAAGAATATAATTTGTTGTGTTACAGAGTCTTTCAAAAATGTTATAGGTTTGTCATTTATATAGCACTCTGTATTCAAGTGGGATTCTAGTTTTGTGTGTCATGTGAGAGATGATCCAATTTTACTATTATACCCAAAACCTAATTTATTGGAAGGTATTTATCTCTTAGTTATGATTTACCATTTCACATTTATCACCAAGAAAGTACCACAAATATGTTTTTCTTAAAATTAGGGAGCAAGTACTTTAAAATTTTTCCTGGGATTTAATAAAAATTGAATTGAATTTTTGAAACATTTAGAGGAAATTTGATCCAAATTGAGTATTTCCATTGTTTAGCTTATACTTCTCAATTTATTAAGGTTTTTAAAATGTCTTTTGATAAATATGTGTAATTTTATTTGTGTGCTTTGTTAATGTATCACCATTTTTGTAGTATGTAGGTATTAATTTAACTGGCATACCTATACTTTTAAAGTCAAATTTATTGAAGTATCATATATTTAAAAAATATTCACTGATCATGTACCCAAAAATTAAATAAATAAATAAATAAAACCAACTGTAAAAAAAAGGGTATAGTTTTAACTAATGGTTACAGTCGTGAAATCAACATCACAATTACTAAAATGAAAAGCATCTCTGCTGATTCCACACAGTGCCTCGCACTTCTTTGTTACACTGTTTCCTCCCCCAGTTTCCAATTCATCTAAATTCTGTTTCTGATGGTTTGTCTTTTCTCAAATATTATATAAGTGATATATAGGATCTAGATTTTTGTGTTCAGTTCTTTCATTGAACATAATGCTTTCAAAATGTGGCCATAGTTTTCTATGTATCAGTAATTCATTCCTTATTATTGCTGCATATGCAAAAAACCCCAGCCTTTTCTTCTTTTAGTTGGAAATGGATTGAATTCTTAAGAATAAGAATTATTTAAAAATTTAAAATATCCTGACTCTTTTGATCCATGAACGTAGTTTATCTTTCAGTTTACTTATCTCTTTCCCTAGATATTGTATGTTTTGAAACTATTATAAAAGGTACTTTAAGGCACTGTTTTCTTTAATTTCAGTTTCAATTATTCATTGTTGGAGAATAGAATTTTAATGGATTTATTTGTGCTTTTGTCATGGTGAAATTGTTAAAATTCTTAATTTTTACAGGAATTTTTGTATTTTTTGAGAAATATCTGCCTTACAAGTTGCACACTAATGAAGATACTTTTATTATTTTATTTCTTTACCTCCAATCTGCATTTTAAAATTTATTTTATAGATGATATTATAAAAGTGATATAAAAATACTGTTTTCATTAATTGCTAATAGTAGAGAGAAATATTTATAAATGTACATCTACCTACCTTGCTAAAATCTTTTTTCAGTTCTAAAAATTAACTATGGGAATTTTGGATATTTCACATAGACAATTACATCATCTGCAGATAATGTTTTCTCATTTTTTTCTTCAAAAATATATAGTTTAGATAAATTTCTTTCAATTTCATAACTCATTTTCAGCCCATGAAAACTTTTTAGAAAACATGTTGAGAAATTCTCTACAAATGTCTTTACGTGTAAGTTCTGTAATTTCACAAGAAGTGTGATGAAGGGGCTATCAGAGAGGAAAATGACAGTGATCTTAACTGAGACTACACAGTCCTCAACTTGAAGGTGATACAGAAGATACACACACGTAAACAAATTTTGATGGTTCCTTCTATTTCCCCGGGCCATTGAAGTGATCAGTGAAAAAGAAGAAATATGTACATACACATGTATATATCACGTACATTAAATATATTATATTTATGTACATACTCAGCCAGCTAGGTTTAGAAGATAGAATCCTTACAAACAAAATAAAATTTAAAACAAGAAGTATCACTAGGTATAATGGCCATTTCATGATGACTAAAGAATAATTTTATCCAGAAGATAAAATAAATCTAAATGTGTGTGAGTCTATTAATATAACAATCTCTAAAACAAAGTAGAAAAATAGAGAAACACACCAGTCTGTAATAATATTTGGAAATTCAAATATACTTTTTTTTATAACTGATACAATACACATTCAATAGGAATCCAGAAAATTTGAACACTATTTTCAAAAGAAGAAACCCAACTTAAACTTAGACTACTACACCTAACTCCCTGCATAATAAAAATAATGCAGCACATTTTTCTTATCATAATATAATTAAATTAGAAATCAAAACAAAAATAACTATAATCATTGTATTTTGTATTATATTAATCAGAGAGGAAAAATGAAGTGCAGTTTATATTAAACCTATTGATAGTAAAAACACTACATGTCAATTCAAGGTGTGCAAGAAAAAGCATTTTAAGATTTAATTTATAACTGTAAATGAGTTTATTTAGTAAAACAAAAAAAAAAGGAAATGTGAATGTCAGTGATCTAGATATGCATGTCAAGTAATTAGTAAACCACAGAAAATTAAAACTACCAAAGGAGAAGGAAGGAAATACTATCACGATTAGAACTAAGTGAAACAGAATAGAATGTGAAAATACAGAAAATCAACAGTCATAAGTGGATACTTTGCAGTTTTAATGAATTATATACACCACAGGAAGACTGAATAAACAAATATTTACAAAATTGACAATAGCAGAATGAAAAGGGATCTCTATAGTTTATATTTTCATCAGAGAATATTACAGAATATTGCCAATAAATTTAAATTCATAAATTTGACAAATTTGTAGACCTGAAGCTTACCAGAATCACCATAAGAAAAATTAAAGAATCTGAATAGTTCTGTGTTTTCTAAAATCAGATGTATAATTTAAAATTCTCAGTTAAAAAACTGTAAACTTGGATATTACTGGTGAATTCTATCAAATATCTAGAGAGAATATCAATTGTGTGCAAATTCTTACAAAGCATAACAAAAGGGAATACTGTCAACAACAATTTTATGAAGCTAAAACAACATAACTCCAAAACCTGACTAAAATATTAGAAAAAATAAAAAGCACTTGACAATTACAAACACGAAAACAAATGCAGATTTCCAAGCAGACTGTTAACAATCCAACCTAACAGTACATAAAATAAGGTTTATTATTGGGAGTCGATTTTCAGTGAATCTCTTGCATTTATGCATGTCCTAGGAATATAATTAAGGTTGCTGTTTGTTCCATAGTAATTTGACATGGAAGTTTATACAGAAAATAACTGAAAACAGAATTCGCATCTCATCTTAAGCAAAGGTAAAGCACATTAGGAAGGTATGCTCCAAATGAGTTGATTTCCCTATAATTAAGTTTTCTCTTCTGTTATGCAGGAGTTTGAACAAGTTTACAATATATGTTCAAAAGGTTCCAAAATGGGTTGTTGCAACTCCCAACATGTATGCATTTCTGCCACACCAATAATCTCTTCCAACACACTCAAGTTCATAAAGAATTCCCTGTGTCCAGACTGAAAGTGAAGCATTGAGGGCAACTAGACTTCTTGGAAAAGACCTAAAACATCAGAACAGTTATATTCCATGAATGTTCCCACAAAAAGTCCATTAGTACAGTGTAAGTTCTTAGTAACTAACTAAATAAAGGATGACATGCTATAGAAATCTGGACAAAATAACTTTCTACATGGATTTAACAGATTAATCCCTATTTCCAAGCCCAAAGACTGGATGGTGGAGCTAAGGAAATGTCCAGTCCTTATGTGTCAATTCAGGACAAATTTATGGGGTTTAGTTCTGTGGGTTTGGAGGTTTTGTAACTCTGAAATGCATGCTTCCACCACGGGGCATCAAAAAGTCCAAAATAAACTCAGACCATAACCTAACAAGTTGCGGCTCTTTGTGGCAAAAGGTAAGTGGCCACTGCAAGAATCGTAATGGTCACTAGAGGAATATTCCTAATTAATTATTCAGGGAAACACGAGGAAGTTGCTGTACGATGGGAGGTAATTAGATGGAGCCAGGGATTTCTAGAATACCTCTTTATATTACCACGTCTAATGATCAAAAGTTAGTGACAGTTACTACAGCTGTAAACAAACAGGACAGCATGTTGCCGGCTTCTTCAGTGAGTACCTTCTCTGCTCCAATAGTCCAGGGTGTACTCTGACAGATAGGCTGAGGTTAAGATTACCATTCTGATCTCGTTTCACATAACTCCCACTATGAAGCTAGGCTCTCCAAAACTTACCAATTTGTTCAGATTTACATCTTTGGGTTTTTTTTGTTTTTATTTATTTATTTGGTACTGGGGATCAAACTCAAGACCTTGTGCTTGCCAGGCAGGCACTTATACTGCTGAGCTAAATCCCCAGAAGATTTATATATTATGCTGTCTGTCATTCCTAAGTGAATTTCAAGATGCTGTGTTCTCTTTCTCTCCTTAGTCTTCTATTTTTAAATTTACCACCTCTATTCTCCTTACTCTCAAATACTTTCATATGGTAATTAGAGTACATGTCAACAACCATATATACAAGTAAAATCTTTAATTTTTCCCCTAGCAATAAATATTTACTCAATATTTTCTGAAACATGCACATATTAGATAACTGTCTTGAAATAATCATGAGCAACAGAGTAGATTATTGCTGAGTTAATCAGTCTATTCTGAACCAAATAGTTTGTTAATTTACCTGATGGTCAGGGTTCTGATTATAATCTCTTGACATAAGTCTGAATTCAATGAAATGCTAATCACTGATATACATTAGAATGTTAACTAAAAATGCTGTTTTTAAAGTACTCTAAAATTATGTTCAAGTTGATAAATCATAGGTTTAATTTCTAATACTAATAGCAAATATTAAACAAAGTTGACAAACTAAATGTTGATAAATCTCCAAGCTCAAGTAACCTCCACCTAACAACTTTGGAGAAAAAAAAAACAGAGTAAAATTATTCAAATTGGGACTAAATCTATAATCTTGTCATCCAAAATTCTGGGGCCAAAGATTATCAGGCACCTTTCTGTACATTCCTGGATGCTTGAACTGATGAGTGATTTAACTTAACAGGACTTTTTAAATATGTAGGAATTAAACAGTCCACTATTTGTATCACCAATAATTATTCTATTCAATAATAGCAGTCACCCCAAAATAAAACAAAAAAAAAGAGTAATGATCTAAGTGATTAATAAGAAAGTCATGGATTTTTCCATAATAAAGATATAAAAGTTTCCTAGAAAATAAAAGTCGTATTTTAGAAGAGAAATTGAACATTGTTGGAGGTCATTTCCGAAATTAAGAGATGCATATTGTCCAATTCCAAAATATCAGTGATATTTTTTCTTTAGTTTTTTAGTATAACTCTTTATGAATAAAAACTTTGCTGAAGTGTATTTTATAGGCCAAAAGATTCACTCATTTCAAGTGCAACCCAATGACTTTAAGTAACATTACTGTGTGGTGATGCCCTTACCCTAAATCAGTTTTATAATATTTTCCCAGCCCCTCATTGAAAACATTCATTCCCATTTACAATTCCTTCTCATTCCTACCTCTAATGTCATGTAATAAATCTACTTGTGTTTCTATAAATTGGCATTTCATAAATTTACAATCATACCTTCTTAGATTGCATGTGACTGGCTCTTTCATTCAATGTCATGTTTGGGAGGTTCATTCATGCGGTAGCACGTGTCAGTATATTGTTTCTTTTTATTGCTGAACAGAATTCCATAGTATGAATAAAAATGTCAAACTAACTGAAGTTATTGATGTCATGCACATGTTTAAGAAGCCAAATTTTTTGAAATTGTATAAAAGAAATCTTGTCCAATTTACATTGTAAATTATGATAAAATAAATTATGGGATATTGTTGCAGGAAAGAAATGGCATATATAGCAATTGAGAAAAGGATAATATTAGATGTGGAATAATTTTAAAAACTTAGTATGTGGTAAAATGGCACCTTAAACCAGTGAAGAAGAAGACTGGTTATTTACTAAGTCATACCGAGGCAGCTGGCTGAGCCTGAAAGTAATCTTAAATTTATCCTGCAAACCTGACTGAATGAAATTAATGCCAGCACCTAAATGACTCAAACATAAACATAAAATCAGAAGTATGCTGGTTGAATAATTGTATATGCCCTACTCTTATAGAAAAGAGAGATCATAAAGAAAAAGGTTTATCAAATCTTTGAAACTCACCCATGACTGAAGTCATCATAAAGCCAATTGCAAATGACAAAAAGGGAAAATATTTACAAAATATAAACACATATTCAGTGGCTGTTATTTCAATATATAACATTAGCAGAGTGCTTGCAAAATGTAAAGAAATACAACTCCAATATAAAATCTATCAAATAGTCATGAAATGGCAGAACAAGAGGCAATAGAAGTCAGTTTAATCTTTCTATAATAAAAATTCAAGGTAAGATCCTAAAGAAATATGTATGGATAAAATTTGTTATTGTTAAGGATTATTTTAAAATATTAATCCCTAGCATAAGCCAAAGAGTAGAGTAGCAAGCATTCTTTCTCATATGCTGCTAGTGATAGTAAAAATTATTACAATTCCTAAACAAGACAAAGAAATTATCACAAAAGCCACAAAAAAATGGTATTTATCCTAACTCAGAAATTCACCTCTAGTACTCTAGACTAAAGACAGTTAAAGATACTTGTTTAACATATAAAAGTCTAAAAGTACTAAAATAGGAAATAGTAAAAAGCTATATATAGGTCCTAGGCCTTATGTGCCAATTTGGGACACATAAGGAGTGCCATGAAAAGAAATATTTTAAAAAATCATATTTTATAATATTTTTGCCATATAATACTGTTTGCTTTAGGAAAAGCAATATAGCTTTTCAAAATACAAAGAATTAAAGACTGAGTGTGGTTATGATCTTCCTATTTCTTGCATAGGAAAGGATAGTGATACTTTTTAGAGTTAATTTAAAATGCAAATTTTCTTGGATTATTTCTATTTTCCAAGTTTTACGTAACAAAATTGTTGCTTTAATCAATAATATTTTTATTTAAAAGATAAAAAGACACATAAAAGAAAAACAAAACGTGAAAGAGAAAAATAGTAACAAGAAACCCACAACAAGAACATAGGCTTTTGAGACAAGAGAGGAATTTAATGATTGTTATATTGTATATTGTTATGTTCAAATGGGTTGCTTAGAATACCAGGTAGAGACATGCAAAACTGATCTATTCTATATGAGTATTTACTGTTCTCTTCCAAGAACTAATTAGTATAGTCATATTAGCTATCATATATATGTATATATCTTATGTATATATGTATATATCTTTTGTATATATATATTATATGATATATATATTTGTATATATATCATATCATATCTATATATCATATATATATATGTTACATATACAAATATATGTCTTTTTTCCTTTTCCTTTCCTTCTTTCCTCTATCCCAGTTACTTTTCCCCTCTAAGCAGTTTCTTACCCTTACACAATATTTATTGTAGATTTTGGATTTTCTTTGCTCATTCAGTTTCTTATACTAGGGAAACAATAAGGTTTTTACACTTGTGAGTTTCATTTATTTCACTTACAAGTATAGTCTCAAGTTACATCGATTTACCTATAAAAGCCTTAATGAAATCCTTATTTATAGCTGAGTAATACTCCATTGTATAAAAATACCACATCTATTTATCCATTCCTCATTTGAAGGGCATTTGACTTGTTTCCAAGATTTAGTTATTACAAATTGCACTGTTATAAACATAGGTGCACATATGTCACTGTAGTATGATGTTTTCAAGTCTTCAGGGAAAAAGGCCAGAAGTGGAATAGCTGGATCAAATGGAACCTCTAATCCTAGCTGTTTGAGGAACTGCCACACTGATTTCCACAGTGGTTGCACCAGTCTACACTCCCACCAACAGTGCAGAAAAGTTCCTTTTTCCCCACAGCCTCTCCAGCATTTGTTGTTGGTAGTTTTCTTTATCCTGGCCATTCTTTCTGGAGTGAGATGGAATCTCAGCATTGTTTTAATTTGCATTTCTCTAACGACCAATGATGCTGAACATGTTTTCATATATTTATTTGCCATTTGTGCTTCTTCATCTGAGAAGTGTGTGTTCATCTCGGATGCACACTTTTGGATTGGGTCTTTGAATTTTGCAGGCCTGATTTTTTAAAAAATTCTTTATATCTTAGTTCACTGTCCTTTGTCTAAGGGACAGAGGGCTAAGATATTTTCCCAATTTGTGGATTTTCTTTTCACTCTGTTGGAGATTTCTTCTGACATGCAAAAACATTTTAATAAGTTGAGATCCCAGGTTTTTATTTGGGAAATATTTCCTGTGAAGTTTGATTTTTGTTCATGAATTCTGCTTACCTCTACATCATCAAGATTTCTACCTACTTTGTCTTCCAGCAGATTTAGTGTTTCTGTTTTAATATTTATATCTTTGATGCATTTTGACTTTAGTTTGGTGCATGGTGATAGACATGGCTCTAGCTTTAGTTTTCAGCATATGGAGAGCCAGTTTTTCCAGCACCACTTATTAAAGAGGCTATCTTTCTCCCAGTGAATGTGTTTGGCACCTTTGTCAAAGAATAGGTGGCTGAGTGTGTTTGTAATTGTGGTTGTATATTCTAATCTATTCCATTGATCTTTAGGTCTATTTTTATTCCAGTACCATGCTGATTTTATTACAATAGCCTTGTAGTATAATTTCAAGTCAGGGCTTGTGATGCCTCCTGCCTTGCCTTTATTGCCCAGAATTGCATTTGCTATTCTAGGTCTTTTTTGGTTCCAGATGAATTTTAGAAATGATTTCTCTAGATTTGTGAGGTACGCTAATGGTATTGTGATGAGAATTACATTAAATCTGTATAAAAATTTTGGGAGAATGGCAATTTTCACATTTATTCTTCCTATCCATGAATAAGGAGTGTCTTTCCATTTTCTGAAATCCTCTTCAATTTCCTTTTTATACAGAAGTGTAATTTTCAATGTATAGACTTTTTACTTTCCTTGTTAGGTCAATTCGTAAGTATTTCATTTTTGTTTTGGAGGCTATCATGAAGAGTGTGGTTTCCCTAATTTTTCTCTCAGTGAGTTTGTTGTTTGGGAACAGGCATGCTATTGATTTGTGAGTGTTGACCCTGTATCCAGTTACATTACTGTGTTAGTTATTACATGTAAAAGTCTTTCAATAGAGTTTTGGAGTCTCTATGTACAGTATCTTATCATCTGCTTACGATGATAATTTAACTTCTTTCTTTCCTATCCTTATTCCTTTTATTTCTCTCTCTTATCTAATTAATCTGGCTGAGATTTCCAGAGCTATATTGAATAAAAGTGGTGATAATGGAATCCTTGTTTTGTTCCTGTTTTTAGGTTGAAAGTTTTCAGTTTTTGTTCATTTGGTAAAATGTTGGTTGTTGGCCTACCATACATGGCTTTTACCAGACTGAGGGAAAGACCATCTATTCTGATTTTCCTTAGGGTTTTTACCATGAATGAATGTTGGATTTTGTCAAAAGCTTTTTCTGCATCTGTTGAGATGATCATGTGATCTTGTCTTTGATTTTGTTGGCATGGTGTATTATGCTTATTGATTTGTGTATGTTGAACCACCCATGCATTCCTAGGATGAATCCCACTTGATCATGGTGCATAATCTTTATGCTTTGTTGTACTCCATTTGCCAATATTTTACTGAGGATTTTTCATTTATGTTCATTAGAGAGATTGAACTGTAGTTCTCTTTTTTGGTTGGGTGTTTCTCTGATTTGGGTGTTAGGGTAATACTTACTTCTAGGAATGAGTTAGAGAGATTTGCTTCCCTTCAGTTTCTTTGAAGAGTTTGAGGAGTATTGGCATTGACTTTCCTAAATTTCTTGTAGAATTCATCAGTGAATTCATGAGAACCTGGGCTTTTCTTTGTTGGTAAGTTTCTAATTACATTTTCAATTTCATTAACTGAAATTGAGTTATTTAGCAGTTTTACATCTTCTTAATCCAGCTTTGGTAATTTATATGTTTCTAAGAATCTGTCCATTTCTTCTGTGTTATTGAACCTATGAGAATAAAGGTTTTCCAAGTAGGTATTGATGGTCCATATTTCTAGAGGGTCTGTAGGGATTCACCCTTTTCATTTATCATTGGGCCAATTTTAGTTTTTTCTTTCCTCCTTTTGTTAAGGTTGTCTAGGGGTTTATCAGTTTTATTTATTCTTTCAAAGAACATACTCTTTGATTCATTAATTCTAAGTATTGTTTTCTTAGTTTCAATTGCACTGATTTCCGCTCTAATCTTTATAATTTTCTCTCTTCTTTGGGCTTTGGGATTGATTTGGTCTTCTTTTTCTAGAAGTTTGAGATTAGCATTAAGTTATTTGTGTTCACTACATTTTCTACATGTGGAAATTTATCACAATAAATTGTCCTCTGAGGACTGTTATCATTGTGTCCCATAGGTTCTGGCAAGTTGTATTTGTTTCATTGTAGATATTGTTTAATTTCTCCTGTGACTCATTTGTTGTTCAGGAGAGCACTATTTAATTTCATGTGTTCATGAGGTTCTTGTGGGTTGTCATTAATTTCCAATTTTTTGTGCTATGGTCAGGTAATATGCATGGGATTATTTCAATTCTTTTACATTTACCTAACCATGTTCTGTTGGCTAGTATATGGTCTGTTTCAGAGCATGGCCCATGTGCAGCTGAGAAGAATGTGTATTCTGATGTTGTTGGGTGAAACACTCTGTCAATATCTACCAGATACATTTGTTCACAAGTTTGATTCAGTTTTGTTATTTCTTTGCTGATTTTTTGTTTGGTTGACCTGTCTCTTTGTGATAATGGGGTGTTAAGGTCCCCTGTTATAAATGTATTATTGATTATTTTATTTTTTATGTCTATTAATATTTGCCTTACATAGTTGGGTGCTCCTATATTTGGTGCTTATATATTTATGATTGTAATCTCTTTCTCTTGACGTTTTCCCTTAACATGTATGTAGTGAACTTCTTTATCTCTTTTGATCATTCTTGGTTTGAAATTCACATTGTCTGTAAACAGAATAGCTACCCCTGCTTTTCTCTGGATTCCTGTCACATGGAGTATTGTTTTTCATCTTGTGGCCTTTAGTCTATGAATTTCTTTCTGAGTTAAATGTGTTTCTTGTACACAGCATATTGTTGGATTTTGTTTGTAATCTAGTCTTCCAGTCTATTTCTTTTTATTGGTGAATTGAGGTCATTTACATTTATGGATATAACTGATATATACTGATTTATCTTTGTTATGTTATCTTTCTGTTATGGATTCTCTACCTTTTCTCTCTGTTTAATTGTTTGTGCTACTTGGTGTTTTATTTTTCCTGATGTTCTTGGAATTTTAGCCATCTTTATCTCTTTCTAGAATATCTTTTAGTACCTTTTGTAATATTGGATTCATAGTCATGGATTCCTTTGGTTTTTCTTTGTCATGGAAATATCCTATTTCTCCATTAATTTTGAGAGATAGTTTTGCAGGGTACATCATCCTGGGTTGGAAGTAGCTTTCTTTCAGGACTTGAAATGCTTCACTCCAACCTTTTCTTGACTTGATTCATGCTGAGAAGTGAGCCATGATTCTAAAGCATTTTCCTTTGTGTGTGATCTATTTATTTTCTCTGACAGCTTTAGTACTCTAAATTTCTGGTATCTTAATTATTATATGTTTGAGTGAAGCTTTATTTTGGTTTTGGCTAATTGGGTTGTTTTTATACTTTTTTATTTAAAGAGAGAAAAAAAGCAGGAAAAAGGTAGAAATATTACAGAATTTCAAGAAAAGAAGATAAGCAGTAAGAAATCACTAGTTGATACATTACATATTGTTCTTTTAGAAATAGTTATTCAAGTTACAGAATTAAAACACACAAAGTGGACACTAAAGCAGTGAGAGATCTGTGCAACAGTCCAGCAAGAACCTAGAAATATGGTCATCAACCCCACACACCTAAACATACATGCGGCTATAGCTAATTGGGTTTTATATGCCTCACTTACCTGTGCATCAGCTTCTTTTCCCATGCTTGGAAAGTTTTTTGCTAACATTTCTGTAAATAGCCTTCTTAGGTTATTTGTGTTGACCCTTGTTTTTCCGTGATACTTGTCAATCTTATACTGTTTCTCTTTGAGTCATCTTGCACCTTTAAATTGTTTTTCTCTGGTTCTTTAGCCTTTTAAAAAGATCTTTTCTTTCACGATCATAAGCTCCCATCCTGTCTTCAAAGTGTGACTGTCAATCTTCAGGTCCACTCAAGTGGTTTTGCCAGCTTTCAATGGAATTTTTAATGTCCTAAATATCCCTTTGAATCTGTTTCATGCATTCTAATTCTGTCTTAGGCTGTTCAAAGTTTCCATCATTTTCTTATATTTTTTATCTACATGTTCTTTAGATACACTCAATATTTCCTTCATAATGTTTGTCATTTCTTTTTTTACCTGAAATATTATTTCTGACCTGATTTCTCCTACAGCTTCATAGAGTTGTTAGTTTACTTCAGTTGCTGTCATTTCAGAAAGTTCAGTTGTGCGATTTCCAATATCTTCTATTTCAGCATCTCCTGGGTTTGTTCTTGATGGGCTTGAGGACTGAGACTGCATCTTACTCTTTCATTTTGTCATTTTCCTCTAGGATCTGTATGGCTGGCCAGGCACCCTCTCAATATATTTCACTGGTACACTGGGATGGGCAGAGCTTTGATCCTCTTATACCCATGTGGCTAGCCAGGGCACACCCCCAAACTATGGCACCAGGGACTTGTGCTGTGATGGGCAGAACTCAAAATCTCCAGGACCCACTGGCTAGGCTGATTGCTCCCTGTTATACAGTTCTGGGGCTCTCAGCTGGGGAGGGTCAGTACCTCTGTGATCTTTGAGGCTGGCCGAGCATTCTCCCAGTGGATTGCTCTGGAATACCAGGCTGGGCAGTGCTGAGGTCCTCTGGTAAGATGCAACCCCAGACTGTGGCACCAGGACCTTGTGCCAGTCTGGGTAGAGTTCAGAACCATCAATAATATTTATAATAAGAGATTACTCAAATAAACATTAACTAGTTTGAATAAGTGAATGGAGTCATAATACATAATAAACTTAATGAGAGTTGGAGTGCAACTCGAAACCAGGCTTTGCCTTAGATATCTTACGGGATATCAATAGGCATATAAAAAGGAGAAAAGCTAGTTTAATATTTTAAAAAGATTTGGAGAGAATCATAAGATAGTGTTCCCATCTCTTTTTGTTTCTCTATCTTGAATTTTCACATTACCCTTTATTTTTACTATAGCCTTTTCTGTCATTTTTAAACTTTCAGTTTATAAATTATAGAGTCAAAAAAGGTAAAAAGATGATCTTCCTTTATTCCCAATTCCCATAGATCACATTTTCCTCTCTCATTTTCCACATCACATTTTTTTTGGAAGAACACACATGCTTTCTGCTTGTCTCTGAGGGTGATATTCATTTCAGGCCATGGCAGTCTGATATAACTCCTGCCATAAAACTCACAAACACATTTCTAAATGGAAGAAAATTAAATAAACTCTTCCTGGGCTATGATTTAGATTTTGCTGGACCCCAAAGCTTCATGTGTTGAAAACTTGGCACTCAGGGTAGTGAGGTTAGGAAAGAAAGCCTTTCAAAGGTGGCATGGAGTAGGAAGTCTTCAGCTCACCACTAGGCATGCCTTAAGAAGGGGCTGTGGGACCCCACTCTCTCTGTGGTGATATGACCTCTTCCTCCCACACAAGAGCTCACCACTGCCATACATTGTGAGGTATGGGTGCATGGTGTGTGGAGAGTAGTCAGGAATCCTCACCAAAGCCTATGCTTTTTGCTGTTGGTGAATCTACCTCTGGCATTTGGCACTGTTCTAGGTACTGAAATCACTAATCAGTGATAGAAGAAAACAGTCCGTGACCCCCCGAAATTTGTGTCTTATTCTCTCAACATTTTGTTGTTGCTATATTGTAAGAGGTTTTACCTATCTTCCCTATGCTTGGAAATTTTATTGAAGATACTGTATATAGATCATTAGATCCAAAGACACAAATGCAGATTAAAGGCTCAGTTCATGGTAGCTAGCATTCATATTCTACATGTTCAATAGACACCTTCATCCAGGTTGTATTTGCTTTAAAAATCAAAGCTGTGTGTGTTTACATTTCAAAATATGCTGTATATTGGCAATCATCTTCATAATTGACCCTTCCTGGTTTCAGTACAGACCTAGATACTGGAGCCATAGCAATGAGCAATACACAGTCCTTGTATTTGAGGAGCTCACAGTCATGCTGACAGCTTAACTAGAGCTACAGCATAGCATAAGATACACAGTTATGGATAAGCACAAACACATTTCAAACATTTCCACATAAATGAACTTCGTGCCCAATAAGTGAATATACAATTTTATTCAAGAAATTGTTTCACCAAAAACAAGTGGGTTTTAATTCAAAAATGCAGTTCTATAGATAGCTCTGCATCTATAGAAGGGATTAGAAAGACATACTTTACAGACATGTGCGGAGAGACTATGAAACTCACCAAATATCAAAGGGGACATTTTGGGGTTTGACATCCTTCTTAGGAGTTAGGGAGGACGAGGAAGTGTTATAGCTTATTAGCATCCATCCACAGTCAAAGTTCATTTTCAGGACTGGATGGTTATACATATTTAAACCAAAGATCTTTTTCAACTACAAGTTTATTACAATTTGCTTTTAGAGCAGAAGAGATTTCTTTCTCTATTTATCACAACTATTTCACATCTGGCCAGAGAATTCTCAGTTACTCTGTGGGCCTAAGACTGAACATAATGTTTTTTTTCACCCACAAGTAGAGAGACTAGATTATCACTGGCAGATGCTGTTGTGCATGTATGCAAGCCTATGTGAGTGTGTGTGTGTGTGTGTGTGTGCGCGCGCGCGCGAGTGTGTGTGTAGATATGAACATGTATTAAGGAAGAAGGTCCCAAGAGTAAAACCTGGAAGTCAATCAATGAATAATTAGATGGGCAGAAGGAAGGAGACTATGCCACTGGTGCTTGTGGTAATTATGACATCATACTCCACCATCCTAATATGACAATAGACACGAGGTTACTAAACCACACATAGATTTCTTAGCAAATGCCATCGGAAAAAAGTCTGAAATGTTTGCTGCTGGGAGTTTCTTCAAGCTTAAAAAGGGGATTAAACCAAACCTGTGTTTCATACTGTCAGCCATAATCTCCTAGCCTAGGTTAAATATGCCACTATCATTCGTTTCCACAGGACATTTTTAAAACAGGTGAACATTTTTGTTGTATTGATTTTATCTTCCACCAAGTTTTTCCTTATCCAAACGTTTGACCCTTCTTCTTCTTTTCCATATTCTTAGCTTTGCAAAAGGGGGGAGAATAGAAAAAAATGAAAATATTTATAGTCACAAGCATAAATTTAAAAAAAATTAAGACAATGATTCATTGACCATATAACTTCACAAATTCTACCCAAGCTAACTGTGACATGACTGTCATCACTGACATGTAAGAGAGCTCTCTGCAAATGATGATTAGGGATAAAGAAAAGATGAAGGAATAAAAAGATTTAGAGGACTGCAAAAAGAAGGAAAAAAGCATAAAATGCTTCAAATCTTACCAGTATGAAACTGTGTAAGACAGCTACATTATGTGAATACAAACATCCAAGGTGCATATGTGAATACAGACATGCATGGAAGTATATCTCCTTCTATGCAGTGCCTCTTTAAAACACTATGTCTACAATTGGTAGTTGCCATAAAGTCTCTGGCTCTTTCAGGGTACAGCTGTCTGGAAGCTCCTATGCCATTGTCCTATGCCCCATTGTCTTCTGTTATCATACTTGACTACAGCCTGTGTCTCTGTGTCAGAAGCAACCTCGGGAGCTTGCCAGGAAGGCCTTCAGAAGAGGCGTTGTTGCCCTAGTATCGCATTTGAACTGAAAGGGAAGAGAGCAAAACAAGCCCTTATACATGGATGTGCTGGCTTGGATACAGGATACCAGCTCAAATAAAATGTCACTGTGATAGCACAAATCACTGTAAACAAATACTCCCTGCACGCCTGGTGTAAAACATCCACAGATAAGACTATCAAATGCTTCTTTGGGGCATGCTTTTGTTTCCTTCATCTTTAAGCTCAGAGCTCAATCCAATTATCCACCAATTTATGCTCTGTTCATGATTTATGTATACCAGAGTTAGAGGATTGTTGTTCTAAAAAATATTTTTGGTATGACAAGTTGAAAATTTTAGCTCATAAGCTAAGATTACCTCAAAATAAATATGTTAAAATCTACTAGCTATGAATGCGGAGACTCTGAGCATCTAAAAATGTTAAAATACAATTTTTTCATAAGGCATTGACATTTTTCATAAGATTCTTTACATTTTTGTTCTCACCATTTATTTTGAGAATGTCCAATTTGTGCATTTTTCATCAACTTATACTGGTAAGTGTAAAGTGTTTCCTCAGAAGAAGGATTCCTCAAAGATTTCTTGAAATTGCCTTCTGTAGTTTCCTTCCTCACTGTAGCTAACTATAAAATTCTTACACTGTGTAACCAAAATGTTAGATTTTTTTCCATAATTCATATTGATTTTTGCATAAAATGGCTATTCTGAGCTCAGAACTACATAATCAAACACCACCATCAGTTTCTGATGCTAAACAAAATTATCCCTTTGGGGGGATTTACTCACACCTTCTCTGAAGATAAAAGAGAAAATAATCATCTAACTTCCTGAAACATTATAGCTTTACATTAGACAAAATAGACACTTCTAACTGGAGTCAATTTCCAAGTCAGGTAAATCAAGTAATCATAGCTCCACCGTCAAGAACTAAGTTTTATCTGTAAGTCACATTTCTAGACGGCATCCGAGGCTTTTAAGCCTCTTAATATTCTGAAAAGCAGGTGATGTTGAAGGTGCTTATGAAAAATGTTATTTTTCCAGAAAATTCTTATCCAGGGTTAGCCAAAAGCTCTTCCTTTTCTCTTCCAAACAAATCAAGACTGCCACATTAATCTTTGGATAAATTCCTGTTCTTAGAAGGTGTAATCCTAAAGCTCTATCACTTCTTTCCTTTCACATCCAAAACTGCCTTGGGGAACAGATACCCAAGCTCACCTCCCCTCTCTCCCTCCAACCTTCACACCCCTGCTCACCTTTACCGAGTCTCTACGCTATTCCTCATGCCAGCATTAATTTTCCTTGTCTTTTTAATATACAGCAAACAGCTCTTACATGTTTTGCGGGATCCTTTTCCTGAAAAACTCAGTCCCTGTATTTCTAACAGAGACTCTGTCACATTGTCCAGATTTCAGCTCAAATGTCTCCTTTTCACAAAGGTCTTCTCTGACCACCCGAGCAAACATGGTTCACCAGTGACTGATCGTTCCTTCATTTCATCAAATTCATATATTTAGCCTTAGTTGAAACTAACATGCCTACTTTTTCTGTGATTATTTATTATCTGCCTGTCTCACTCTCCACTGGAAGAGTATATATTTAATAGAGTGAGACAGGAGAAGATCCACTGTGACTGGGAGAGTAATGTCACATAGTTAGGCCACTCCATCTCATCCCCAGCCTCTCCGCCCCCTCAACCTTGATCAGGAATTTTTGTTTCTTTGGCAGTCCAAATTACTCACTACATCCTCAAACCACGTGACTTTCATTAACTTTCCACAAAATGAACACTAGGTCCCAATCATGCATTCCAGCACTTTCTTACCAAATTGATAGTCCTTGATTCTCTGAGGTATTTTATATCCTTTCAAGAAGCATCCTGTGCCTGAAAGGTCACTGAACTTCAATGCAAGCGCCACTGCTGGCGACTTCCAAATGTATAGTCCAAATAGCCTGAGGACTTGTCTGTATGATATTATCTCCCGGAGGCTGGATTTGGGTTTGTTAACTTTAAAATGCAAGGCAGGTTTAAAGATTAACAATTTGCCTGGATAAAAGAAAAGGGAAAAATATAATTAATCATTTGCCTGTCCCCCAACACTAGTTTACAAAACCATGGTGCAACTTTATTGAGCTCAAAATTGAAGGGTGGCAAGGTTAATATGTAGCTTTAGACCTCACGGTTTCATTAACAAACACATTATGGGCTGTAAAGCTGAACTGACATTAATGCTAGGCCCAAACAAAGTAAATAATTACTGGCTTGGCAAATGAGGAAGTACTTGCAGAGTTTGTTTACATTGGGTTTTTGGAAAATTCATGTTGGCAACAAGTCAAATACAGTTTGACTAGTAATTGTGACAATTGCTCACAGATGCTGCTGGAAGAACAACAAAAGAATGGATTTATGGCTTTTCTCTCTCTCTGCATTTTCCTCTTTTGTTACTTTTTTTTTCTTTACCATTTGGATCAATAAAGAACTTGCAGTCACAAAGATAAGTGGGTTACATGGCAGATGGGCTTTGGAATGTTTAAAAAATCTCATGTTGCATTTTGTCTCTTGGCCCTAGATTGGAAAAGACACAGCTGCATTCAAGCTGCAGTCATAAAATCCATCGCTCCTTGAAAATGCCTACAGGTCAGTCCTCACAATAGAGCAGCATTGAGATGAAGCTTGCTTAGAAATTTCCCAACAGAAAGACTGGTTTGCTTTGTAGGGATGCACTGTGAACAAACCCCTGAGTTCTAGAGGACTAGACAAATGCCTGGCTCAAGAGGATCCATTTCATTTTCCCTGACTGGATTGAAAAGTATAAACAGGAATCAAGGAAGAACACAACTCACCAAACTGGAAAAGAGTTCTGCAGGGCAAATGAGGTCTGTGATATATAATTTGAAACAATTTTGGTTTTTCTCATCAAAGATCAGTGTTTTGCCAACTAAAATGTAATTCTTCACACACGTGCGTGCATACATATCCTAGTCCTGCTAAACCCTTCTAAACCCTTGAATGTAAATCTCTTTATTCTTGGAAGATAGGATTTCAATGGTTTTGAGTACAAATGCAAAGTCTGGATCTTTTTAATTCCATTTCTACTAAGTTCAAATAGTGAAAACTAAAATATTCGAAGACTTTATAATGCTTAACTGATTCATTCACCACTAGGATCTAAAGCTTTTCTTATTGTTTAAATGTGTTATCTAGATCCACAATCTCTGTGATATCAAAGCGATAGCCACAGTCTGTTCTAACATACTATGTTATTATTTTTTAAATCATGCCGATCATCATATTCCCTTGGGCGATTATTGCATAAAATTGAATAAAATCAGAACATTTTTTGCTGTGTAGCTGACATAAATAAGAATCTATGACAAAATAGGTTCATTTAACCATTTTGTTGCCAGTAACTTAGGTTCACATGCTTAGGTTTGTTTGCTTGTGGCTGACCAAATCAAAGGTCATATATCTGGGTAAAAAGGAAAAAAAATTATTCAAAATAGCTCCAAGTAGACCCAGGGGCCTATTTGCCTCAAGTTACCATCTCACCTTGTACAGGTAGGCAAGAATCTTTTAGAGTAAGGAACAGAGGGAAGGAGGAACCCTGAGAGAGAATGAAAATCACACTTTCAGTCATCTTCAGCTAATGGTACCTTCTTATGGAAAGAATGCTGGGCTCCAAGCCTCCTGGTATCAGCATGTGCTATACTGTCACTTCTTTTCTGCTAAGTGGAAGAGGGTGTGTTGTTTATATGCTCAGCAGGAGATAGTTTGGGGAAGTAGCTTATCTCTAAAGGAAAAAGATCTACCTTTTAGAGTTACATTTTGCAGTGCCAATTACAATTTGAATGCTATGTTCATCTATCAATAGCATATTGATGCATCATTTTAAGTTCCGAATTTTCCTTTTACCCTTAACCTCCTTAGAAAGAAAGAGTCTTACTGTGAAACTTACTAGCTTTTAGATAGAACACCAAGTACTACAATTTTACAAACTCTAAAATTTCCTTAATCTTATCTTCGAATTGCCACATTTCTCTCATAATGAAATTTAGAGGCTGCATGTAGGATGGCAAGGAAGTCTGGATAGAAGCAAACTTTTTCAAAGATTGCTTTGAAACTTTACTTCATATCTGTGTCACCACTGGACATTAGAATTGTTATCGTTATCAGACTCTAGGGTTCTGTAGACCTTTACAAGTCTTTGGTGTCCTGAACAGAGAATTGCATTGAGTAAAACACACAAAAAGGAGCAAGCTTTAACATTTATTAAAGGTAGGAAAAGAAGCATGCTTATCTCCCGGAGTGAGAGAAAGCTCACAGTACCCACGAAGTAAATGGTAGATGTCTTCTCTATCTTCCATTCTTCAGAGTGATGTCAGGTCTGGTCCATCCTATCAAATCCCTGCTTGGTTCTGCATCAGAAAAACTGAATATAAGTCTTATTGATTGGTTCCAGGTGCAAAGCTTGGCAACTGTGTTCCTCACATGTGTCCTGGATCTGTGTAATTGACAAGCCGCATCCATTAGCTCAGCTGGTTGGCCATTCCTTAACCTCATGGCTCAAAACCAGACAAAGTACAGATAAAACATTTCTGATGGCAACTCTTCACCACTGTCTCTAAATGTGCTTGACCTATTGGTTAGTGAAACTTTCTGGTACGCATCGATTCTAGAGCAATAATGACAAACTAGAATTTGGAGTAACATTCACTAAATCTGTCATACATGACTTGGATCATTTTAACTGCCTTTTCACTAGCTTGTTTACCCTAAATTTTTACTGTAAGGTCTTTCTTCTGTACTGCAGTCAGCAAAGATTTGGTCCTGTTGTAATGACACTGTGAAATAGAATTTTAAAAATAATTTATTTTTTTCTTTTAAGGATAAGCAACTTCTCCAAATATCCTCCTGCTAAGCACGTAACCAACACTCTCTCCTTTCCTCAGCCCAAAAGAAGCGGTAGACTATGCAGATGCTGACAATAGCCATTCTGGAGTCCAGTGTCTTTCCACTGGAAAGACGAGAATGAGCTGAAGGTGGCTAGAAGTGATGAAACAAGTGCAAGGCGTACATTACCTCCCTGGACTCCCTTCTCCCCCTTTCCTTACTATAGAAGGCCCTTGCACACTTATACACAGTAGAATGGTGATTTAAGACAAATGCACCTCTCCATCTCCCCTGAGATAGCTTTGAATATTTTTTTTTCCTTTTTATCAAAATATGTGGTCTCTTTTGATTTGGTCAGAGGCAAGCAAATGAACTTGAGTGTACAAACATAAGTGGCCAGCAATAATGTCACAACATTGCTCAGAATTGTTCGAAGGCATCCATCTGCTTACAGTCTAAAGACTACACACTGACACACTTCTTTGACTGTTAACACAGTTTAACCCCAGCCCTAACCCATGGCCTGACCCTTGTACTCTCCCTTCAGATCTCATTGGCCTCTTCTCAAAAATTCCTATTCTTGACCTAAATGAATATCCTGAGGCCAGAGAGGGATTGGTTTTCTTTTACAATGGAAGAATTACATTCTGCGATGCAAAACCTGATAAACCTCATTAAAGATTTTATACATTATACTACTAAAGTTTCTGGAATTTGAAGCTTGTGCTTTTGTTATAAAGCCAGATCTTTAAAAATACTTTTAAAAGAATTTGATTGTTTTCAAGAAAAATAATTTTATATGAATTTGGAAATTTTCTGACATTTTCTTGCCCATCATAGAAGTTACCTGTCTTTCAGGGTAATAACTGTTGAGATTCACTATTGGCTTACTGATTAAAGCTACGCTGTTGAACAACTTGCACAGAGAGAAACCAAAATTACAAACACAGGTAAAAATGGGGGCATCAGAGGTGACTTTTGGAAGAAGTTAAAAAAATGGCAGTTATACAGGGAGCATTTAGATTTGGTATGGATGGCTTATACTATTGATTAAAGCATTTCAAAAATCAATGAAAGAACACTTTGTAGCAAGTGGCTTTCGGGAACCTTCAGGAAAGACCATTGTGACTCGGTTCAAAAGTAGGAAGCCTCTGCCCCAATAGGTAAAAAAGGAGAAACCATTTCCTTTTAAAGAGGATACTGGATAACTACAAATTTAGAGTCAAATGTTAATTATCGATTTAGCCTTTGTTTTTGCTTTGGTTTTTTTGAGAGTCTTGCTATGCAGTTTAAACTGCCCTGGAGCTCACTATGTATCCCAGGCTGGCCTTGAACTGGTGGTGATCCTTCCGCCTCAGCCTCCAAAGTGCTAAGATTACCTGTCTATACTAAAAACAAACAAGGTACTTTTTAAAAGGTAACATTTAAATTAATGCAAAAATTATAAAGTTTATTTCATTATATCTACTATACTATATTATCTCTTTTCTATTAATCTAAAAACTTACAATTGAGAAGAATCTCCATAATATGAATTACAAGCTTTAATATCATATCCTTTGTACAAAGTAAGCTAACAATACATAGTTTAATAGGATTGTATTAATTCCAGAAGTATTTTAGATCTGCTCAGACTTTCTGACTGTCATTCCGCATTTCCTCTCTTTCAATTAAAGAATGTTTTACGGACGAGCTACAGGTGGTCGTATGTATGTCTCTGTCAATCATATTGCTGGAAACTCATGTGTGACAGCTCTGCCACATCCATTTGACAATATGCTGCCCAAGGTCAAGGGCTCAAACTGTTTCCTTTTTAACTTCTCACAGAGCACTTTAGAAATACAGTCTCCTGACTTCCAAATTTACCTTATAAAGGTCACTTCCAGCACCTGAATAGAAATAAGCAGATGCTGAGAAGTTAATGGAAATGGAATATCATGAGAAAGGATGGCCAAAGAGCCTGCCTAAGCATCTATCCTAAAATTGAGAGTTGACATCATTAAGGATAATATTATATAACGGGACTTGGCTTATATTGAATTTTGGCTAAAACTCCACAATAGTTATTTAAGCCTCCCCACACTTTAAAATGAGATGCAAAGTCTTTGCAGACATCCACTGAAGGAGATCCTAAACTGCCTTAATGATTCAGAGGCACCATGCACTCCAGGCAAAATCTGTACCACTGGAGCCGGTAGAGCAGGAAAGTGTGTCTTTAGCGGCACTGTGTGACTGTCTCTATATCCTGAGTCAGTTCTTTTAGTTTATGTTTCACAGTCACAGATCTTGCTACTAGATCCAGGGAACAGGTGGGTGAGAACACACAGCGATGTTTCTAGGAGCATGCCCTTCCATGGAATGGTACTTGGCAGCATATTCACTATATTTATGATCCCATCATGAAAGAAGACTTTCAAGACTGCTTCAGAAAGTGAAAAGGATAGTAAGTGTGTTTAAAATGAAGTAGAGGACTTTGAGGAGATTAATGCCAGTCTCTTACTGTAACACATTTTTTAAACATTCACTGCATATTTGATCATATCTCACTCATGGTGAGTTTAAAATGTAATTTTTACTGACCTGCATACTTGACCCATATTAAGAAAAGTTGTGATGATGTGTACATGTACAAGTACTCATTTGTTTCTTTTGTCTCCTGTCTCCAGACAGCTCAGCAAGACATTGTAGATCAGTAAATACCAGGAATACAGGAAGGCAGACTCCTGCCTTGGTTTTATAGGTTGGTTTATTTCTCTCCACGTCAATTTTTCCCATACCAAAAGTAGTCTCTCATTTGTCTGCTAGCCTATTAATTTACGAGTTAGAAATTACTGCAGGGAGTTTTAATGTAGTTTCAATATTTTGGTTTTTCCCGTGGCTTTATTTCTTAAACTTCTTTTTACAATGTCAAGGAAGTTTTTAAATTACTATTGAGGTAGGAATTTCATCTGCTGGAGTGGCAGCCTCCAGTTTCTAGGCAGTTGATAGAACAGAACCTGATGTTTTCACTTTAAGTGGTGATATCATTTCAGTTACTACTTTCCAGCCCTTAAACTGTGCGCTATCTTAATTTAATTTCCTTCGGGTCTTTAAAGAAATCGCTTCTTTGGGGAAGGCTACATCATGGAGCATAGAATTCTTCAGGTCAGACTTCTTTTCAACCTGTACAAAAAGAGCTTAAATACATTTATACCATAAATGACAGTACATAGACTTCTGTAAGACTCCCTGGCCTCCTCTGCAGCACCTCAGCATGGAGGCTTCTAGCTTTTCAGCCTTACCATAAGGAACTAATCTTTTCCCAAGCAAATGTCAAACCTATAATAATTAAGTCAGTACCATTCAGTTCTTCTCCAAACCAGTACTGACCTCTTGATGGAAGGATTGTGAGCTAGCTCTTTGCATTTTACTTTAAGTGTTCACAAAATTTATCTCACTTTGTCTTAGTCTTCACTCCAACTCCCTCTAATCTGTTTCTTTGCCCAAAAATCCATAGTAGGAATGGTCTTGTAGCTCCCAGATCAATAAATGTTTTCTAAAATTTCCCAGGTAGCAAATATTTTAAGCTATGTAAATTCATAGGCCTCTGTAGCAGTGACAGTGCTCTATTAGTACAAAAGCAAACAGATGCAAGAGGAAATGAATGTATGGGGCTGTGGTCCTGTGAAATGCTATTTGCAAAATTAAGTGAACAAAGAGGCTTTGGCTACTGGACTGATGTGTGAGTAGCTGGCCACATTATTCACATGACCCCTGAGCCTGGCAAAGAAAGAGAGAGAGAGAGAGAGAGAGAGAGAGAGAGAGAGAGAGAGAGAGAGAGAGAGAGAGATCCATGAAAAAATTAGTTTGTTAACTATCACCATTATTACTTGCTTTGCTGAGAACTAATTTCAAAAAGGAGTTGGCTATCTACAAGGCAAGCTAAGAAGCAAGATTTAGTTTTCCTTTTATCTTCTCTTCAATGAACCTCTGATGTTCCTCAAGTGAATTACTTACAGTGGATTTTTACTTCACATTTCTTCCAGTCTGTCTTCTAGCCTTCTGAATTAGAACTGTAAGCCAAAGTCAGGAAAAAAGATTGAGAATTCATTCCACTGAAAACTCAAGATGAATTGGAACTATTAAAATGACTAAGTGAATCTAACAAAGACAGGATAGAGATCCTGAGAGGTGATAGTTACTCTGTACTAGTTAGTTACTGTATGTGTTTAGTGCTTAATTTAGTTGTGGTGTCAAGATGTAACACTGAAAAACTAAAACACGTTTAGAAAACAGTAAAGTTTAGCAACTTATATGCATGTTTGTGTACAACAGTGCAAACAGTGTTGCTTAGTCAGGTGAAATTCAAGGGGAAATGCTTTATATATTTGAAGAATTGCTTTTCCAATGTGAAGTACACATCTTTAATATGAGTTTAGAAGTAAATACAAAAAAGGAAACTTCAAGGGAACCTCAGCTAATATTTTTTATAAAAGCTTTCTATGAAAGTTATCTGAGGATATTGAAATTTGTAAAATTTCTTTTTAACATTGTGATACAGATTATGGCAAGAATTTGAGCAACCCCTTGTCCTTTGGATTAGGTTAAAGGCTCTCAGATATATATTCATAAAACAGAAAATTTCTAAAGGGAACCAACAATGCTTAGTAATCTTTTATAATACCTAATAAAGATTTTCAAACCAAACCCAATTCTTGGTATCATTTTGTAAATACACTACATTTTAAATAAAAACATAGAAATTAAAGATCTTCTTTGAAAAGAAAACACAGTTAAACAGTTTCTAACTTCATCAAATAAAAATCTTGCTAAGTAAATAAAGAGAAGAGATGACACGGCCTTTCCTTCTTCCCCTGCTTCCCCTTAGTACAGAATGGCATAACCTCAATTATGGATTAGCACCAGTCCCTAAACCATCACTGAGGAATTATTGAAGCTTTAGTCTCTTCTAATCCTACCATTCTGAGCTCTCGCATGAATGTGACGATGCTGAGTTGTAGATGGACTCTTTCTTCCAGGTACGTAGCAGTGACTGAGCAAAGCAAAAGTTACCTTCAAAATGCTCTGTAACATAAATGATTTATTTTGAAAGGACTTCATTTACATACAGATAGTGACGTGCTATAGCATAGCAAAGCACAGCTTTCCCAGTGTTTCTCTTTATTCTTGTGGTAATGAAACTTAAGCATAAAACAGGAAGATTGACTAAATATTTGTTATGATATATTTTCATGAGCTAAATTTTGCCTCCCTCAAAATAAAGGGCAGGCAAACTTATCTGTTAACCTTTGGATTGTCAGAGAAAAGATATCCAGTGCTAATATGAAAGGAATTAGTAACTTTACCCAGGAAAATTTCTAGGTACACTTAACATTTCAAGACAATTTAGTCAAATTATCTCAACTAACGTTTGAACAGAAAAGAAATTAGAAAATAGGGTTCAGAACATCAGACCCACAGCAAAACTCTATCTCCAGTGAAAATAGGGTTCAGAACATCAGACCCACAGCAAAACTCTATCTCCAGTGAAAATAGGGTTCAGAACATCAGACCCACAGCAAAACTCCATCTCCAGTGTGTTTTTGCCCCTTTCCTCAAATTTTTCTTTGAATATACATTGTAAGATTATTTGTATTAATTATCCTAAAATGACTATTTCAATTCAATGTATAGCTTGATTTTGATTCCTTAAATAATTCAACATGTGTGCACATATACCACACACACACACACACACACTCACACACAAATACCAGTCCTGGTAAGTGTGACATATAGTGAGTATCGAGGGGCAAACACTTCACCAGCTTCCACCAACTGTTACATTAATGCACATAAATTCTCATTTGTAACACCCCTGCAGTTCCATTGTGTGGTTCCATCAGTCTATGCATGAATTATTCACACATGATACATCACAATGGCATCAGAGCCATTTATGATATCAATTCATACTATTATAGAACAGGTAATCTTCAGCTGTCCAACACAACATGTGTTAATTAGATCTCCAAGAAACTTTGCTAGTCAATCATCTTTACAAAGCCCTGTTCCTGTCCCACCTCCAATATGCCTTCCAATCACTCCATCCTACCTCTATTTTTCATTTTTTTAATCTACTTACAGAGTACCTGACATATTTCGTCGTTTAAACTACATTTTTTGCGTTGCTTTGCAGATTTAACTCTTGTATCCCCAAGTAAATTAGTTGATTCTTGAACAGTAAAAATATGGTCTATGGCTCTTTTGTAACTTCCACAGATTTTTGCAATGTTAGACACATAATAAATTTTAATTAAATTGTTATTGACCTCTTTAACTGTCTTACAAACAAAATGCAAATTACAAATTTCTAGAAGGCCAGCTACTTAATTTAGCTCATTTCAACTCTGAATCATTGCACAAGTGTTGGATTATATAGATTATCATTGTTAGGAAATATTTGTTGTATTTAGTTTTTATCTTATTTCTATCAATTGTCTGAAGATGCAAAATGTTTTTTGCTATAATATTTAGAAAGCAAGATTGGTTTTAGGTTAGGAGAAGTCTAGCAAATCTATGGCACAATGATTGACATAATGAACAATCAGTATATTGTCATCATTATATTTCCACCCTTTTATTTAGGGCAAGCTACAATTGGTATTATTGGCATTATGCTTATAATTAAAATCAATTTATAATAAAGAATCACATAGCTTAGTCTCATACATTCAGTGTGTACTTATTAAAGTTCGTTTCTAGATGTCTCCACAAAACTTCATATGATCATAAGGTTTTTTGAAAGTGGCTGAATCTAGAGTGTGTGATTAATTAGCAGGCAGTACTGGGATTAAGGGTGGGTGGCTGCTGGATCAGTCCACTCATTGGATTGGCAGCGCCTCAATGCCAGAGAGAAAGAAGCTTGTCTCAAGCTCTCTTGTTGCTTTTGCTGTTTTCTACTGCCATAAACTGTTGACCTTCTGCCATCTACTGTCTTGCCTTGGAGCCCATCAATTACAAACTGAAATCGCTACAGACTGTGAACCTGATAAATTTTTTTTTTTTTTTTTTTTTTTTGTACCAGGGATCCAACTCACGACCTCGCGCTTGCCAGGCAGGCGCTTATGCCGCTGAGCTAAATCCCCAGCCCAATCTTTCTCAACGTTGGATGCTTGATATTTTGTCTCAACAATGAGAGAAAAGTAACTAAGACAGTAGGCAGTAACTGAAAAGTAAATTCTTTACCAAGAGGTAGCATACATACAGTCACATGCTGGTACCACCAGAGCACAACCTAATGAAAAGCTACTAAGTAAACACAGCTGTGACCAGAGATAAGCTGAGGTAACAGGACATTATCAACAACCGAAAACCCCACTACATAGCCCTTGGCTATATCTCAGCTCTACTGATCATAAACAGTATCCCTGCTCTTGACTTCACACAGCATTTATTATTTTTACCTGTTTTTGAATTTTACATAAATGGGGTCAAACTATTGGAACTCTCTCATTAATGGCTTCTTTTATTCAGGTACTTGTGATATCATTGGATATCATCACATGTAGCTGTAGTTTTTATCCATCTATGGTATTATGAATTATTTGACTCTAAAAATGTACCACAGTACATTTATCTGTTCTGTAGGTATGTGGGTTGTCTTTAACAGCGCTATTTTGAATATGATTACGCATGCCCTTTGGGAAACCTATGTGTGTGTGTATATATATATATATATATATATATATATGTATATATATATATACATATATATATATATATATTGAGCATAAACATGGGTGAGCAACTGATTAATTTTGCTCTTATTTACTTGATAATTAAATTCAGTGTGTTTAGTGCTATTAGAAATTGCCAAATAGTTTTTCAAATTGTTTTTGCGAACTTATACTGCCACTTGCAAGTGAACACAATTTCCTCACCAGTTCTTAAATTATGTGTCTGTAAAATTTTGGCCATGCATATAGGATGTGTCATGGTACCTCAATGAATTTATAACATATTTTCATGATGTAAAATTAAGAACTTCTCATGCTTATTGATTCTTCAGTGATTTTCTTTGTGAGGTTCCTAGTCAAATGGTTTTCCCCTTGTACTGCATTATCTTTGCTTAAAATTTGCATACATTCTTTGTGTATAATTTAATCACTGATATATTTCAATTATACCTACCACTCTATTTTTCTATTTAAATTGTTTGTTCTATGCATATTATTTTCCTCTTCCCTTGTCTTTTTTGATTAATATTTTCCTATTTTTAATCCTACCCTGTTAACTTGTTAGTTATATATTCTTTTATATAACTTTTATATATTTTACTGTTTACATTGAAGAATATACTATTTGTCTCTGACCTCAACAAATTATTCATTTTATTCTCTTCCCATAAATGCAGAAATTTGAGAATATATTGACTTCATTTATCTCCCTCTTACCTTTTACCTTTCATGTTTTATATCTTGGACATTTTCTTATGGCTGAAATATGTTTTGTCTTTTTTTTTTGCTAATAACAAAAATCCCTCTAACATTTGTGTCCCCAGGAATATATTAATAATCAAAAGGTCTGTTTTAAAGTTTATTTTCACTACTGTACTTTCATAATGGATGGATAGTGTATGTGTTAGTCACAATTCTCCAGAGAAACAGAATCAACACAATGTGTATTTATAAAGAGAATTTATTAGACTTATATATAGGATCCCAGAGGCTGAAACGTTCCAAGGTAGCCACCTACAGGCTGGTGAGGCGGGGAAGCCAGTAGTGACTCTACCCAAGAAGGTGGAAGCTCCAGAGAGAGAGGGCGGTCTACGATTCTGGTGGTAGCACAAGAGAAAGGTTTAAGAGCCCTTCCAGAGGGCTATGGTGCAACTTCAAGTTCAAAGCAAAGAACTTGGCGTTTGATGCTCACGGTGGCATCATCAGAAAATACACCTACTTGAGGGGTGGGAGGAGAGAGAGGGAGAAGAGAGACAGACAGATAGATACAGAGACAGGGAGACAGACAGAGAGACAGAGGAGCTGAGGGATTTGCTTCTCCCAGCTGATGGGCTGGTAGATATCTATATTCGAGGAGGACTTCTCCAGTCTGTTTAGCAGGTCCCTAGGCCCATCTGCTATTGAAATACCCGCAAAGGCACACCAAGTGTATGCTTTATGAGTTCTTGAGATAGCTCTCAGCTCAATCAAGGTGACACCTGACAATAATCATCAAACATATTATTTTATTATACTTATTTTACTTTTGCTTTTGCTAATCCTAGGTAAGTTGATGCTTTGCTCAGTACTTTCCGTTTTCTCTCAGTTTGCATAGTTCTTGTCAAGAAGTCAGAAACTTGCATGCAATGCCCCTGCTTTGGCTGCTTTTAAAATGCAATCTTTGTTTGGAGTCTAAAACAATTTAACTGTATTACTGCTGAGTCTGGATGTCTTTGCATTTACTTTTGTTGAATTTTGAATGTATGGGTCACTATCGAGTTTTCCAATATTATTCTGCTTTATTCTGTCCTTGTCTTACAAGTCTCTAGTGATGCGTCTACCAGGGCTTTGGCAGTGACTGCGCATGTCCATTGCGCCCTCTCCATATGCGCTATTGCTTCTCTCTCTGTGCTTCAGTAAGGACATTTTCCATTAAACCTTTCTAGTTCGTGAATCTTATTTTCTGTTGGACTGACTCTACTACTAAATACACTTCTAAGTCAGTTTCGCCCATGAAATTCTCCACTTTTTCATATATTTTATATATTATCATCCTATGTATGATATACCTACAAGATATATATATATACATATATATATTATATAGAAGGTATATGTATGTGTGTGTATATATATATATTATATAATTAATCTATGTCTTTGAATCTATCAGTCTTTACTAACTTTAAGCTTTCTATTAACTCCAATATATGCATATTTTTTGGTCATCTTTCTCATATTATTTTATTGTTATTCTCTTGATATTTTATCTCATAATTCTGTTTTTGGCATGTTTAGTAGTTTTGAATTTAATACCACAGATTTTAAATGAAGACATTGCAGGTTATGGAAAAGCTCATTTTCCAGAGCTGCTTAACCCTTTGCTCATCTATGGAGCATGTGTGGGTGACCTAACAAAGTAGGAATAAGCCGAATTCATTTTACATTTGTTTAACTACTTTTTATATGGCATAACTCTCCTGGGCTTGTTATATTTCCAAAGTTTCATTCCCTGGCAAGAAATGAGGTCTTTCTTTCCTTACCATATGAGTGAAGAAAACTGCCTTGCTTTTTCTGTATATTGCTTATCCATCCTCCAACAACCAACGTTTCAAAATTCAGCAGATTATTTTAGGGGGAAAACCTACCATGAACTTTAGGTCTTACATCTCACATTGACAACCATAAATACTTCTCTAAATCTAACAGGAGCTACTCAGCCTGAGTGGAGCGCAGGAAGTGAACATGCAAATACATACACTTTATAAATGCAATGAAACTTTAAAACGTAGGCCACTTCTCTGTGCCTCTCCTCCCTTCACATTTTTAGCTCTTCTACTCTTTATTACTTGAACCACGCTCTGATGCTGTTAAACACCATGATATTTTAAGCATCTTTTCCAGTTATTTTTAGGGGATCTTTGGTGTAGCAACAGCTATTGCATCTTCCATAGGGAGGTCCATGCAATGGTGTTTTTGCATGGATTCAAATGTTAGGTAAAATATAAAGCATATTGGAAATTTGCCAGATAATGCTTTTCCTACATGAAAATAAAATGTTGATATGAAAACTACAGTGATAGCAAAACTATTTTCTTATTTTAATTCAAAATATAATAAGTTTCAAAAATCAATAGAGTACTAAACATGCATATAATAAACTCAATAATTAGTCTTACTTTTTTCATTACACAAAGGCAATGCAGTGTTTTTAGAGGTAAATGATTATTTTGGGAGAAGTTCATCTTATATTCTGAGGATGTGTTAGTCATTCAACTTTTCTAGGTACTAAATAAATTGTGAGGCCTGGTGAACTCAGCACTTTTAGTACTTATTAAAATGGGTGCACAGGATTTTCATAAGGGGATATGAAATCATAAATTCGTATGTGAGAACACCGAATGGATTTTTATTAAAATAACATTAGTCGTGGTTCAGTGTAGCTCATGTGCACATAAGCTTTGACTCCTAGTTTTTCCCATTATTTTTAATATAACTTCAGTATAATTGTTGTAGTTTTTGTTAAATTATGTTTGGATGGATTACATATAACATCAACAACAAAAATTTTGAGATCCACATTATGTGCAAGAAATGTGACCAATGAAAGACAGTGATAGCTAGCAATTGGTTGCATCTTATTAGAGTTTATTAGGAACTCTTGGGTCCAAGTGTGAATCAGCTTTCAAGGCTTCCCCCCGCCCCAATTTTGGAATATACATAATGAGAGCTTTGATGGATGAGAATAAAGTTTATATCTGAAATTCATTTGTTTCATATATACCTCATTCATATAATGTGAAGGTTTTTATAAAATATTTGTGATGTGCCTGCATTTGACTAAGTTTTGCATTTGTTTTGGAGGATTGTAGACATTGAATTTTCAGATTAGGGACACTCAGCTTGTCAGAACTGCTAAATAAATGAACAAAATGTAATATGTTTATTTTTCTAGAAATCTTATCCACATTATAAATACCGTAAACTAAATATTCAAGATTTTTCAGATACAGTAATTTAAATTTTACTGCTAAATCAGGTAAATTCTTACCTAGATCCAAAGTTCAGTTGTTGATGAACTTAACCTTGGATTTCATGGAGTCAACAAACTACTCTTCACATAATAGAATTTGGGTTGACTTTCTGTCAGTTATAAATCAAGCAAACAAAATCAGATTTCATACATGAAAAATCAAGATGTAATGATAAGAGAGAAAAAGAATGTGGAGAATGTGTATCAGAACACATTTACCCATCATCAATAATCAGGAAGAACAGGCTACTACTAATAATATAGAGATGAGAAGGACTTGGATAATAATTTTTCTTGTTTTTGTCCTGAAAGCAAGGGTGCGGCCTTTGACTTTTGTATGTGAAGGTGGCTCTATCTTTCCTTTCTTCAAAGTACTTTAACCTCTGAGACCTGAGATTCCTCCGATAAACACAATGAGACATTTTTGTCAAAAACATATTAGTGCTCCTAAAGACCACCAAATCACCATCTCTACTGCTTTCATTATCTCAGAATATTAAATATTTAATATCTATAACATATGTATATGATGCAAAGCAAGAAACACAAAGATATCAAAGACAGAAATACCTTCACTGAATTATTAAGATTATTTTAAACTCGTCTCTAAGTGGGAATTTTTTAAAGTCTTATTTAATATCCTTAATTGAAATTGTTTTGAAATTGACAATGAAAATTTAACCTTGAAAAACTCCTTTCAAAGGATCCTTTCAAAACTGTTTTCTCATAGAATGGTCGCCGAATTCATCAGTTTTTACTGTATTAAAATATTAACCTATCATTTTTTAACCCTATTTGTTGAGAGAAATGGAAAGCATCCTTTTCTTTTTCACTACACATTCTCTAGAACACAGAAATAAGTAGAAAGGAAAAGAGACAATAGCATAAAAAAAAATCACTAACTCTTCTTTTGACCTACCAGGGACTAAACTTGTGAACTGGGAAAAGTTAGTTATTCCATGTCTAGAACTTGTTCTGAATAATGCAGAATTTGGTACCTGCTTCAGTGTTGTTTTATGACTACCTGAGTTACCAGGTCTAAAGTGTTACCACAAGACCAGATGCCACATGTGTCCAGTTAAATTTCTTTCTTTCCTCCTTTTGGAAAACAAATACAGACACCATTGTACATGACAATGTTTCTAGAAATCCTCAATAAAAATGTAAAGTTCCAAAACTTTACTATATTATCTATTAAATCATCAGTTAAGTTAAAGAAATAAAAAGACTTGGAAAACAAGAAAGATGAGTTTAAAAAGTGTTTTAGGTACCAAGAGACCTAAGGGTATTAAATGACTACAACTTGCCACTGATAGGACTTTTTCAGTTGTAGCACCAAGAGTAGGTATGTACTGTGAGCCAAGCACTGTGCTCTTTACCTTAGGTATCTTAGCACATAAAACATGTAATTCAATGTTGTGGAGAAATTCCTGTTACATGCACATATTAGAAATGGATAAATAGGCTGAGAGGTGGAAATTCATTTGCCCAAGATCACATTGCCAGTAATGAGCAGATCCTGGGTGGAAATCAGAGAGTCTGCCCTCAGAGTCTGGTGCTTTTCTTATGGCCCAGAACCTTAGTGTCTCCCAATCCATTCCCAAAGCATTAGTTTGTATACACACATTTACTCATGCTTGTTAGTTGTATGAGCAATGTAGGAACCCACAGATCCTCCCCTGAGGAATGGTTTAGGACATATTAACAGACAAAATGAGAGCCTTCAGGTACTGAAAGAATAAAAAATGGTATAAAAGAAGAGTGACGAGGGAAGAAAATGCAGTTGGTTCTCCCACAGTCATTACAGTGGAAAGTTAAAGGAATGTTTTTACATTTATTGATGTCTTCTTCAGTCTTTTCCATTAGTGTTATACAGTATTCCTAGCACAGAATTTTCAGGTTTTTGGTTAAATTAATTACTAAGCATTTAATTTTGTGTTTGTAAATTAGACATTTTTTAATTTCCTTTTTTTTTTTTTTTCCGTACTGGGGATCGAACTCACAACTTGATGTTGCCAGGCAGGAGCTTATGCTGCTGAGCTAAACCCCTGACTTAATTTCTTTTTTGAATAGTTCATCATTAGCTGTTACGGCTTCTATTTAGATGACACCCAAAGCCATATGCTGTCATAGATAGTGCTTACTGGAGGCAGCTGCATTGGAATGTGATGCTGGTGTTGATAAATGGTGTGATACTGAAATTAAGGGTGTGAGTACTATCTGCCGTAAGGACAAGTAACCTGGATAAAATATAAGGGATGAAAAGAGCTGCGATTGTTGACTGTTACTGGTCACTCATCACTTTCTGCTTGCTGTCTTGCTGCTGTCTGTCTTCTGCTTGCCATAAATTATTTCTACCATCCCAACCTGCCTTGGAAACAGTCAACTATGAACAGAAACCTCTATAAACTGCAAATCAAATAAATCTTTCCCCCCTGTGGTGGTTGATTGATTGTGTCAACTTGATTGTATCTTTTGAAGTTCAACTAACATGGCTCAGCAATTCTACACTGTCAGGGATAGAAGGCCCACCTCAATGTATACAGAGGAAATGCAGAGTGATGCACCTACTTCTGTTTCTTTAGAGGAGTTCCAGTCTTCATCTGCAGTTTGGACATCATCTCCTGGCTTCCAGCACACAGTGTTCAACTTCCAGTCCACATTCTTCAGCATAGACTCTTCAGTCTTCCATTGCAGACCCATTGGTCTACTGGTACAGACTTGCAGAGGACACTGCAGTGAGCTCCAGATCTTTGGTCTACAGTTGCAGACAGACCCTCTACACTCTTCTACATCTGACTCTGTGAGTGGCCTTTATAAGCCAATCTTGTAAATTCTCACATATTTGTATATCTTATATTATATCTGTTTCTCTAGTAAACACTGAGTGATACATCTCCTTTATTATTGGGTGTCATGTATTTTGTCTCAGCAACAACAAATCAACTAAGACATAATTAGTGTATAGAAATAACTATGTTTTGCATCTTTATTTTTTTATCCTACAAGGTAGCTTAATTAGTTTAGTTCAAATTTACTTCTGAATTAGTTCTAAGAGATTTTGGTGAATTCCTTATGATTTTCTACATGCAAGATCACACTACCTATAAAAAAATCACTTTTTGTTTTCTAAGTGGTTCTCTCTCTCTCTCTATCCCTCCCTCCTTTCTTCCCTCCCTCCTGTTCTTTCTTTTTATTTGCCTAGTAGGTCTGATTAGGACAACCAGTACTATACTAGATAAATGGTAAGAGTGGGCCTCTTGGTATGATTATGTTTAGATTCATTCCTCTTATAACTATATTCCTTCTATAGCTCTATATACATTCCTTCTATATAGAACCTATTGAGACTTTGTCATAATGGATATAAAATGTTGTCAAAAGTTTTTCCACATCTATTGATAAGATAATATGATTTTTAACCTTTCATTTGGCAAATACAATGTATCACATTTCTTAATTTGCATGTATTAAAACACAGCCTAAGGTTAAATCCCATTTAATCATGACATAAAATCCTTTTCTTCTGCTATTGTTAATTTTTGATAGTAATCTGTTGATAACTTTTTAGGGATATTGGTTTGTAATTTTTTTTAAAAAATTAAATTTTTTTTTTATTTAAAGAGAAAAAACATAAAAAGGGTAGAAATAATACAGAATTTCAAAAAAAAAGATAAACACTAAGAAATCACTAGTTGATGAATTACTTATTGTCCTCTTAGAAATAGTTGTTCAAATTACAAAATTAAAGCATACAAAGTAAATATTCAAACAGTGAGACTGTAAATAGCTAAGCATGCATGAGTCTCTATATGTATTTCTATCCTTTCTGTATTAGAGGGAAAAACAAAACATAGCAAGGCAAAACAAATTCCTATAAAAACATGAAACCAAAAAGTCATATAAAACCACAGTACAAGGTGATCTACAATGGTTACTGTGTTGTCTCTTGTTATCTTCAATAGAATTGTCTATATCATCAGGCATAATTGAATATAGCAGTATAATTAAATATAACAGTATATAAAATATTGTAGACAGTATACAACTTCAAAGGCAGGTAATAATCAAACCAGAGTGGATATTCTAGTGGATCTTGTCATCCTAAGTGCAGTTGCCTATACTCTCAGACTTGATACTATCAATCATAACAGCTTTGAATAAAATCTATCAATACAAAACAGCGATCTAACAAACCAGATTCAATTACAATCAGTCATGGTAAACAGTGTAAGTTATACAGAGCTTCAGATTAAGTTAATAGGAAATTAAGGATGATTACTGTACTATATCCTGCTATTTTGGGGATAGCTGTCTGTGCCCTCAAATCTAGTACAAGTAGACAAACTAGAACAGAATATAATCCATCTAAGCAGAGTGGTGTGAGTAATGTGGGTTTTAAATCCTGGTGCACTATTAACAATATCCTCTGCTTTCTTTTTTTTCAGGCTATTCCTCCCCTTTCACTTCCACAGGGTGCTGCTCAGTTTGGGTCCCACCAACTCCCTCAGTTTTTAGATTGGGGGGGGCAACCTGCTTTTCACCTAAGTGATTCTGAACCTTCTCACTCCTGGACTTGATCTCAAGTTGTATTCCTTTACCTACAAAAGCCTCAAGGTTTTCCTTCATTATAGCTGAGTAGTTCTCTACTGTACATAAGTATCCTGTCTTTCCAACCTATCTGCAGGTGGTGGTCAAGTTGCTCCTGTTTCTCTCCGGCTCACTGTCACATAGAGCATTGTTTCCTCATATTTGATTTTCGGTCCATAAACCCTCTCTCAGGTTAATTATATTTCCTATACAGAGCTCTCAATGGAGGCTACCTCCTGATCTACCCTGCCTGTCCTTTTTTTTTTTTTTTTTTTAGTGTATCAAGGCCATCTATGTTAGAAATTATAGCCAATCTTCTCTGCCTCATTTCTGCTGTGCTATTTTTCTGCTTTTGTTTGTCTACTTTTCTCCTTCATTCTACTACCTGCCCTGTTCATTGAGACCTTTCTTCCACTGTTCCTAAAATCCTGGTATTTTTTTTTCTCTCTAGAATGTCCATTATTCTCTGTAGCGTTGGATTGGTGGTCACAAATTCCCCCCAATTCCTCTTTGTCATGGAAGCATCTTGCTTCTCCATTAATTTCTAGTGACAGTTTTGCAGGGTAAATCAATCTGGACTGGAGGTTATTTTCTTTCAGGGCTTGGAATACTTTGCTCCAAGCTCTTCTTGATCTGATGGTCTGTGTCGAGAAGTCTGCCATGATCTTGATGGGCTTTCCTTTACAAGTAATCTGTTTCTTTTCTCTGACAGCTTTTAATATTCTGTTTTTATACTGAATTTCTGGTATCTTGATTATTATATGTCTGGGTGTAGCTCTGTTTTGGTTGTAGGTGACTGGACCTCTGTATGCCTCACATAACCGAATATCATTTTCTTTTCCCATGCTTGGGAAGTTTTCCTTAATTTTTCCATGAATAGCCTTTATAATTCACCTGTTTTTATTCCTGCTTCTTTGCTCATGTTCTTTATTCTTAAATTATAAATTTTCCTGTCACCTTCTAGCCTTTGCATTGTTACTGCCTGTTTCCCTGTTATTTTTAAGAGCTCTTTCCTTTTGTGATCACACATTGAAAACCTGTCTTCAAGTTTTGATAGTCTATCCTTAGTTTCTTTTAAGCAATTTTGCCAGCTTTCAATGGAGTTTTTAATTTCTTTGTAATCTCTTTGAATCTGCTTCATTTTCTTTATATTTTTTATCAAATGTTTCTCTCCTTTTATTGTGTTCCTCCCTTCTTCTGTCTGTGTCTTCTTCAGAGGTGCTTAGCATTTCTTTTATTAATTTACTTATATCTTGTTTTACCTGATTTAATATTTCAGTTTTGAGCTCATCTACAAGGTCCCAAAGATATCTCTTAATGTCCATTGAAGCTGTGTCTGATGTTGCATGTTTGATGTCCTCAGTCTCTTTGTTTTTCCCTCTCCTGGATCAGTGTTCTCAGGGTTTTGGGCTGGGGGCTTTTTCTTGTTTCTCTCTCTTGTCCTGTTTTTGGTTTCTTCCATACAGGTGTATATTGGAGATCTCAGCCCCTTTCCTTGTTGGTTCTTCTGAAGCACGCTGGTGAGGGATTTCTGCCCTCTCCTGTTTGCTCTTGTTACTGAGGTGTAAGCAGAGGCTGCATATGCTGGCCCATCCCCACCAGGCCAGTCAAACTTCAGGGGCCTTCACCAGGTTAGTGTGTGCTAGGCATAGGGAATTGGTTTGGGACAGCTTATTGGGTCCCGGCCAGGGCCATGACCCAGGCCAAGCAAATCCCACGAATCTGCTCTGGGGAGAGAGCAACCAACTGAAGTCACTGTTGTACCTAGTTCAGGCTCCTCCTGCCCAATTCCAACATGTTTCCCATTTGGTCACACCCTTCCCATGGGTGGGGTCTTATTCCTAGCACTGACCATGGATTAATGAAGGTCCCTTCACTGGCTCCGTTCTCCATTGGGCTCTCCAACCCCCGACTTCAGCACAGCTGTGGCTCCTGTGAGTCATGGCAGGAATGAGCCCAGGTAGTTTTGGGGGTCGTGGTGTGTCATGGCTGGCACGAGCTCAGGCAGCTCGGCAGGTCGCAGCTGAAAGCACCGTGTCTGCTAATTTTAGCTGTTCCAGTGGTAGCCCTGAGACTGTGTGTTTGATGAGCTTTTTTTGTTTTAATTTCTTCCTGTGTCAAGAGTATCCATCTCCCTCTGTCTGGATCTCTCTAGGATGTTTTATTCTGGCATATGAGTTGTTTCTCCCAGGGAGGCTCTGTATTTTGTTGCTCACTGATGGAGCATCTTTAGCTCCCATAATTTTTTTCTAGTGACTTAGTTTCCCTTTGTTATCAGGGTAATACTGGCCTATAAAATGAACTTGTAAACGTTATTTTTCCCATTTTTGGAAAACTTTTATTAATATTGGCATTCATTATTTCCTAGATGATTGGTAAAATTTCCCAGTGAATTCACCACATCCTGGGAGTTCTTTGCTGGTAAGTTTTTGATTACTGATTCAATTTTCTTATTCATTATTTTCTGTTCCAATCATCTATCTGTTCCTAATTCAATCTTGGTAAGTTGAAAGTTCCTAAGGATCTATGGATTCAATATTTTTAGATGTCTATTTTACCCAAAGAAATCTACAGAGTCAATATAATTATTAACAAAATCAGAGTAGCATTCTTCAAAGAAATTGATAAAATAATCTTAAAAATATCTGTGTAACCACATAATATCAAAACTGGAGATATCACCTTCCAGATTTCAAAATATAATACAAAGTTATAATAATCAAAACAATATGATACTGGCATAAAACATACATATAGACCAGTGGAATAACATAAAAACCCTTAAAATCCCCCTGAGTATGGTCATTTCTTATTCAACAAAGGTGCCAAGAACACACAATGAATAAAGAACAGTCTCAGCAAATAGTGCTGAGAAACCACATGATCACTTACAGAAGCTGTGCTGTTATTCAGTCCCATGCAATGTATGAAATTCACTAAAAAATAAAGACTTAAATATAAGGCCTAAAAATGTAGAAATTCTAAAAGAAATATATTCTTAATAGTAATCTGGATAATAATTCTTTTGATGAGACCCTCAAAAGCATAGGCAAATGAAAAAAGTAGGCAAATGGTATTGCATCAAACCCCAAAGCATATATGCCTAGAAAAGTAAGTACTCAACAGGAGGAAGAGGCAAAATACAGAATGAGAGTAATAATTGAAAACTATGTATATGACAAGGGGTTCATACCCAAAATATGTAAGGAAACAAACTGATTTTTAAAAAGTGAGCAAAGGCCTTGAATAGTCATTTCTCAAAGAAACATACTCAAATTACAAAGAGGTATATGAAAAGTACTCAGCTTCACTAGTAGCCAGACAAATACAAAACAAAACCACAGCAAGATATCATTTCACATCTATTAGAATGATTAGTGTCAAATGGACAAATTATGAAAAGTGTTGGCAAGAAGGTACAGAAAAGTGAGCACCTGAACTCTCTTGATGAGACTATTAGTAGAGAGATCCATTATAGAAAACACTATGGACAATCCTCAGAAAATTAAATTAGAATCATCACATAATTCAGCAATTCTGCTAGTGGATAAATATCCAAAAGAATTAAATCACTATGTCAAAAATGTATCTGTACCCTGATGTTCACTGCAGCATTATTTGCAATGATCAGGATACAGAATCAGTTGAATTTATACCAATGGATTACTGGATAAAAAAATGTGAAACACACACACACACACATGCACAAGGGAATACTAATCAACCTTTAAAACCAAGCAAACCTTGTCTTCTGTGACAACATGGATGATATTTCATGGCATGTACTAAATGATATTGTCAGACACAGAAATACAAATACTACCTCACATACATATGAACTCTAAAAAAGCTGAAATTTGTAGAAGAAGAGAATATAGTCATACTTGTTAGGTTCATTGGTGAAAGATATGAAGAGATGCTGATTAAAGCATGTAAAGCTTCAAATTATATAGGATGAACAAGTCATAGAGTTCTAAGTTATGTGTAGTGCATTAGCCACTCTCCAGCTATTGGAATGAAATACTCAACACTTCCACTGTAAGGGAGAGGAGGATTATTTGGCTCACAGTTTCCAATGTGAGTTTCAGAACAAATTTGGCTGGCTCCAAGCCACAAATAATATGGAGAAAGGTCTAACAGAAGACAGCAAATCATGGTGACTAAGAAGTAGAGACACAAAGGAGGGGCCAGAGATACAAGGACACCCTTCTGGGCCATGTCCCCAGTGACTGCCTCCAGCTGGGCCCCACTTCTTAACAGTGCGGTCAGCTAGTGAAGTCCTCTGTGAATGGGGGCCATCTTCATCAGCGGAAGGCAGTTTAAATTTAATCCATTACACGTGATGACTATAGCTATTAATTCTATATTTTGTATTTGAAATTTGCTGAGAGTAGATTTTAGATGTTTTATTTACTCCCAAAATGCTAACTTTGTAATGTGGTGAATATATTCAGTGTCCTTAGAGTGATAAGAAATTCACAATATATATGTATAGCAAATTAGCCTGTTGTCCACCATAAATATAAACAATTTTCTTTTCTCAGGTAGATCTCAGTAAAGCTATAAAATCAGTAGATGGCAAAAAAAATTGAGTCCTGGGAGGATTAAAGCCTCACTCAGAGTCATGCTGCTCAGTATGAATAAGAAAAAGCGTGAGTGGGTCTGGAACCCTGCATTTACAGGCCTCTGAGCAGACAGGTCCGTGTGGGAGAGAACATGGGTCCTGAGGTCAACACACACACTGGCTGGCTTTCTAAAACTGAGATCCATTCCAACAGACTGACGGGCTGTGTTTACTTGAATGAAAGAATAAAAATATCTAAAAATTTCCCTAAAGCATGAAGATAAATAAAAGCCAGGTAGAAGAAAGCTTTATCATGTTTTCACCACAAAAAGTAAGATTTTAAAAGAAAGTTTCAAAATTATTGGTTTGAGGACTAGAAAAAAGAGCTATTTGATGGTATATTTAATAAGATTCTTAAACTCACTTTGTGAATACAGCAACTGGTAAGGATTTAGGATAGAAACTACACAAATGTACTGGCCCTGTAGAATGAATAATTTTTATTTTTAATTAATTAATTAATTAATTGGTACCAGGGATCGAACTCACAACTTTGTACTTGCCAGGCAGGCACTTATGCTGCTGAGCAAAACCCCTGGCAGAATAAAGAATTTTTTAAAATTTAAACTCATGGGGTATAAATAAACCTTGGGAAACTTGAATAAGATCATTGGAATGGATCAATATCAATATTCTGGTTGTGATAGGCTACTATGATTTTACAAGCATTATCACTGGGAAGAACTGGGAAAGGGGAAAAAGATATCTCTGCTTTCTTTAATAAATTGCATATGAATTTACATTTCAAAAAATAATGTCTAGCTTAATAAAATGGTTTCTTTATTGTAATATTATATGAGATGCAAAATAACATAGGAATAAATGTTAATGGAATGAATCAGGTGATAAATTAGTGACATTTTAGGTAATAATGTATCATATTTTTCCAAGAATTGTGAGAATTATATTGCCATTGTTTAGATTTGTTCAGTCGATGGCATTCTGTTACAGAAACCAGAGCAGACTAAGACACATTTGTTTCTTCTGCTCCCTTCTGCTCCCTTTAGGTCTAGGCTATTGTTTTAGCTCTCAATTTACTTTCAGTGTCCACTTTGCACATGCAAATTCCAGATTGCTTTCCCTAAGATATATTTTTGATGACCCTTCCTATCTTAAAAAGAACCAAAGATTTCCCTTGTACACAGAATAAAATTAACAGCTTTAAACAAACATTCATAGTTCCAATCTTGCCAAACTCCTGCTCTATTATTCCTTATAAAATCCTCACTCCAGACAACTAAATCAATTTTTGGTTGCCGGCATAAGCATCAGACTATTTGTTTCTTGTAAGCTTACAATTTGGGCACATCTAGACTTATTCTTCAGGTTAATCACTATCTATTAAGTGATACAGGTAATTGTTTTTTCTCCTAGTCTTCATTTAATCATCTGAAAAATTATTATAATCATAATTTTCAGAGATTTATTAAGAATGAGACAAAATGTCAGAAATTCTTAGTGTCTAAAATTCACTGCAGAAAATGAAAGAACAATTGGGATGGAGAAAGAAAAAAGGAAAAAATGAAAAAGAATTCAATGTATATAATTATATGTTATATATTATATGTATACACAGAAGATAGATAACTATACTACTAATCTCTATTAGTTCATCAAAAAGAATGGTTTGTGCTTTTATTGTTTGATCATTTTTTCATGCTTCTATCTTGTAATCTGAACAACTACTTTGAAGATAACATTATACAATATATTAACTACTGTTAATCTCTTATTTTGTTTTGAAATTCTGAGTCATCTGTTTCTCATTTTAAGATAAAAAAATAAAGTAGTAAACCCTAAAAAACAAAGTTAATAAAACTCACAATGCCAATGTTTAATCAGCTTTCTGTGACTGTAACAAATAACAGAGATAAATAAACTTGTAAGAGAAGAGGTTTATTTTGGCTCACAGTTCCAGAGTTTCCAGTCCACGACCAAGTGGAAAGATCACTTTCAGTCTTCTGGTGGACAGATGTCATGGTAGGAGTGTGTGGCAGAACAGTGCCATTCACTTCACAGCCGTGTCACTAAAGACAGAGGGACAGTGAGAGCCGGGATGCATGAAACCCTCACAGCCACGCCCTCAATGAACTAAAATCCCCAACTAGCCTCCTACAGTGTCCGCCACCTCCTGTGATTGCCAAAGGCTGCAGGAAAAATCTAACACATGGACCTATTGGGGGGTATTCCCAATAGCAACTGTAGCAACAAGGTACATACTATGATTTTGGGAAGAAATCAGTTTCCTTCCTTATAATCAAACTGATTAGTGCCCTTTTCCCTTCAGAGTGGTTTTTCTTTTATACTTTATTTCATTATGGCTTGTTTCAGTGACCCCCAAAAGCCTCATGCAGTCAAGGAGGCAGCCCAGTCTAGTGCTTGTGACTGGTTTGTTGTCTAGTGCTGGGATTGGTGGCATGGGTGTTGTACCCGCCCGCGGGCCAGTAGCCAGCTTACCACATAAGGAAGGAGGCTTACATGCTTTTTTTCCTTTTACCCTGTTTGCTCTTGTCGCTTACAGCCACTGTGAACATTGCCCTGTAACAATGATACCCTGCCTTGGAGCCAGCGGAGTATGGACTGAAACCTCCAAAAACTGTAAGCTAAATAAACTTTTCCTTCACTAATTTTAGGCATAAAGTATTTTGTCTCAGCAACCAGAGAAAAATAACCAGGACATATTTTATACCTACCAGCCTGCAACAAACTATCTCTATCACTGTTATGTTTCATAATCATTTATTATTAAAACCCATAGTTATTAGAAAATAAAATGATTTTCTTTAAACCACTCTACTGTCACCATCTGCAATAAAGCTTTGTCGTTCAAGCTCACTCCTACACAATGTCAATCCTTAAAGCACAAAAGTGTCAACACCCCATTGGATTGACTCTGACATGAGGAACCAACGTCTTGGTGTAGTGTCTTTAAAAGCAATTTGTGATTGCCAAATGAATAACATTGAACAAACACCGAATGAGCCACTCAGCTCTCTCATATTTCCACATAAACTGCTTTAGGGCTCTTTCAAGAGATAATAAGGAGATATGACCTGCATAAATCTAAAGAACAGTTTGAACATAAATGGTGCCTGAATGAATGAAAGAATTGAGGTCTTGTAGTGTTGGTGTTATAAATCTAGCTAAGTAAAATAACATTCAATTGTCCTTACTAAAACAGGGCTAAAAGCCAGACAGTGTGCCTCTTGCCCCCACTTCCAGACCATCAGTTCTGCTACCTTTTCTCCTGAGTGAGCTGGAAGAAAAATGTTACTCTTGCCAGTGACATGGTTAGAAAGGGAAGATGCCTTGCTGTTTGACTCCTTAATGATTTCTTCGTGTAGCATCCTTCTTTTTCAGGGGTTGTGGGGTAAAAGTAATGATGTGAAGCAGAGAGGGACAGAAACTCTTTCAGAGAGGTTATGTTAAAGGGAAAAATAGAAAATGTCATGAAGATGTCTTATAACCCAGGAAAAATAGGAGGACTATGCTTCTTCCAGGAGCATTTTGCAGGCAAGCATCTTGGCTATGGATTCAAAGACTTGGTTTCTGGAAATAACTTTGCCCTTAATTGATTCCATAACTCTGATTCACTTCTCTCTGTTTCTCAGTGTCTTCACTTGTAGAGTCGGAGAATTGGATAAGGTCACCTCAAGGTTTTAAGCAATAACATTATCTGCCTCAGACTTCTGTACCTTGATTTTACCAACAATATTGGAAGAATCAATGAAAGAAAAGAGAGATAAAGAATCCCTGGTAATCTTAGTTACAAATGTATTAATTTGAAAGCTGAACTGAAAATAGAAAGAATACTAAAATGAGATATGTAATAAGGTAGGCTATGTGAAAGAAAAATAAAAAAGGCTAAAAATCAGCTAGAATGATGAGGTTTTAGGTATATATGCACCTTTCCCCCAAAATTGGAGGGCTTCTCTGACTGGACTGTAAGGCAGACAGAAATGTTCTGTTTGATGGTTGAAATGAGAGACTGGCTTTCTTCCTGAAATATTCCAATGTGATTGGCATAAAAGGGCTGTAAACATAGGAGTTCTGTGGGGCAAAGTGAAATAGTGATCAAAGGGGACCTGAGCATTTTTCCTTGCTTATAATATCTATAAGGAAGTTGGCTCTATCAACTGCTCAATTGCTTGGTCACATTTCCAGTGTGTTCCAGTGTGTTCTCTCCTTCAAGACATTTGGAAAGGTAGACAGTCATAATGTTAGATCCTTTTGTGACTTCCAGTGTAGTACTTGCTTAAAATGAACACACTCCTCATGCTTTAAAAGGACTTAATTTTGTTGTTAGGTTTTTCTTTAAAACATCTTGATGTGGGGAAAAGATTATTCAAAGGAACAGTGGATGGCAGTATTGGTTTGCAGCTCTACAGCAGAAAGCAATGGGAAGACACTTTCTTAGAGAACGGAAGAAGAGCATACTTGATGTTCTGAAAAATCTTACATGAAAATGGGTCTAAAACCATGAAAACTACACATTTGTAATGTTAAAATCCAGCTAGAAAAAAAAAATAAAACCAGTTAGGGAGCTGTGTCAGATGATTTGAGAGTATCAGGTAAAGAAATGTGGAAAGAAGAAATTATTCAGAAAACCTAAGTTTTACGTACTCATCTTCAGAGTAGCTAAGGAATGGTTTCCTCACAGAGCAAGTGTCAACTGACTACAACAAAGCAGTGCAACAGACTCTGAAGCACAGTGTTACTTGTGGGTCTTTTGTAGGGAGAGGGGGGAACTTTAAACTAAAAGAAGGAGCTCAGGACAGAGTAGAGCAGGATGTAGTACATACAAGAAATTGATTATAAATTTCATTTTCAGAATATACATACATCAGTCCTTAAATAGAACCTGGTGCTAGAGGAAGCCAGGTTGTTATTTCTTGCCTAATTCTTCCTCATTTTGTTTCCATTCATAACTACTTTTATAACAATATTTGTTTACAGTTGTACCTAATTCATTCAGAAAATATCACTGAGCATATTTAAAATGCACAGTAGTACCAGGCACCCAGATTTTGCCTTGAGAGTAGAAACAGACATATAAGTAGAAAAATATTATGTAATGTGGCAAGTGACAACTAAGTGGTTTATTCAGTTTTCTCAGAAAGTGCGATGAAACCATGATATAATTGTCTCCCTCAAATTTCTGCCCTTTTGCACTATGTCAAAACTTTTTGTCCTGAGACCATAAACTAAAACCATATCTTAGGCAGGTTTCAGATTCTTTCAACCACTTCCAATTATGCATCTTCTGTTATTACAAGTTTAAAGCTTTTTTCCTACCACATTTAAATATTCATTTGTCCACTGCACCCTAGTTTTGTGTCGGTGGGGACCTTTAAGAGGAAAGGAAGAGTTGTTTTTCCTTTTCTTCTTGTTGATCATGACTTGAGGATAGGGAGATGTACCCAGTTACTCCACTGTAAGACGAATCACCTTCAAGATTCCCTTCCACAGGAGCCTCTCAGGTTGTCTGTCTCTGTGCTGGTTGCGGAGAAATCGCTATGTGCCTACACCAAACGGCTTTCCTTAATATCTTCCAACTCAGTGCATCTAGTTCCTGCCCGCAACACAATACCAGCCAGTCTCTGCTTTTTGCGTTTGACTGGATCTCATTGCTCTCTGTGATGACCACTAACAGACAGGAAACAAACGCATTTTACCTACGGCAAAAGGAGAGATGCAGGGTTCTTTCCTACCCTGCCTTTATTCTGTGCTGCCCGCTCTTTCTAACTTCCTTTGCCCTGCCCACCTCATGTGGAGCTAATGAAGTGATCAGCTGCCTCAGTAAGGGACCAAAAGCGACGCCAGTCACTCTCACACCAAGCATCACCCACTTTTTCAAAAGCCCTGAACATAGCTTACTTTATAAGACCCTATCTGTAGAAGTGCTAGTAAGATGTGAATGTATAAAGCTGAGGTTGTGGCAATGAGCACAGTAACCACTAGCTAAAGAATAAGAAGCAAAGGCTGAAGATTCTAGAAACTTTTTTGGGTACCGGGAATTCAACTCAAGGCCTCGCATTTGCCAGGCAGGCAGTATGCAGCTGAGCTACATCCTCGGTCCCCTAGTAACATTTCTAGTGGCAGAGATTTTGTGGATAATGACATCCTTATCTATGAAAGGAAAGAAGACAAGAAAATGCCGGAGTGGGAAGGAGATGCATTGTGTTTGGCACATAAGATGCTGGATATTGAGACAATAATAGGCAAAGTGTAGTATTAATTAGCCCTGAAAATTAAGACTAAGATTTTGTTCAAATGGCAATAGTATTAAGAAATGGAGGGAGTGGGGATAAGGAGAAGGAAAGGGAACAAATAAAAGGAATTAACATGTGTTATGTATCAACTTACTGCAAGGAATGTGGGCCTTAAGAAATAACAACAAGTACTAATAAAAAATCAAAATTTATATTATTGAAAAATAGAGAATTTTAATAATAATAATAATAATAATGATAATGATAGTCACCAGAATAATCATGGCTTCTTTCCTTGCCTGTGTCAGTACCATTTAATAAAGGATGGAGCTGTGTATAACTTTGATAGGATGGTGACATAGAAAGGTAGCAGACGTAGCCTGAGACCTTAAGATCAGCTCACATTATGTCAGTAACCTGCCATATTCAAATACCAAGTAAAAGAGCAAACTACTTAAGAATGCTGCAAGTGGCCGCCTCCTGTGATTTTTTTTATGTCTGTTTGTAATTCAATCGTGCAATATAAATAGCTGGCAGCGGCAGTGTTGTGTGCTAAATATCTCATTATAAAATGCTAGAAAACTAGAGAATAACTGACAATTAAGGGTTGGTACACACAAGTGGCCAAAATTGCAGTTTACAAAAGAATGATAATTGCTCAAGAAGATAGAATTGATGCATATAATTGGATTTGGTCATTTTACTTTTATCATGTGTTTGCATTACCTCAAATGAATAAATGCAGTTGCGGTATGAATTAAAAGCATCATTTTGTGCGTCAGTTTCCTTTTCTGGACCATTGCCCAATAACCCTCAGCCTCAATGACACTTGGAGTTTTTACTTTCTATTTTGAATTCTGCATCAGTGTTTTCTTTTCTTTTTTTTTTTTTTTTGCAGTCTGGCACAGCATTGATAAAAGAGCAAATGTCAAAATGCACTAAAGTCATAAATGTTTGAATTAATATACACCTAATGAGACAATGACTGACTATATTCAATTATTGATCAATTATAAAAACAAATTTCTAAGTGTGGTGTGAGGACCACAGTTTATACTAACAGTTGTCATACAGTACTTAGAATTTTACTTTGGTATACATGTCACTGTCTCAGTTACTTTTCTCACAGCTGAAGTAAATAGCCAAATTCTGAAATTTACATGATGAGAGGTTTATTTTGACCAAGATTTTTAGTACATGCAGTAGTTGGCTGGCTCTAAGGCAGGAAGGCATGGTGGGAGGCCCTGGGCAGAGGAGAGCTGCTCAGCAGGACAGACAGGACACAAACACAAAGGAGCATCCGAGGAGGGAGGTATACCCTTCCTGGTCACACCGGTGGTGACGCTCCTCCTCTGTGACCAGGGTCCACTTTGTAACAGCAAGTTGACTGTTACAGTCCAAACCCCTTTCCAAAGCCCTACCTGAGAATGCATACAGCTCTTGGGAGACATCTAGATATAAACCATAACACTCAGGCACGAAATTTTTTTTTTTCAAATCCAAAACATTACTGTTCTTATTAACATGCATTCTGGTAAGCAGATCCACATTTTTTGAGAAGATAAAATTGAATAAATAACAGCAGAGGTGACAAATTTGTGGGTGCCATAGCATGCTGCAGAGGTGGAAGAAAATAAAAATTGTTGGAGAAGGCATAGGATATCAGGATAGGAGGTTTGACCTTTCCAAAAAGTTGTTTTCATATTTTTTTCCTTGCTACTATTTTCTGCCAAGGTGAAGAGGTTTGAATACTAATACTATTGGGAAAACAATGAATCCTTATTCATACTTACCAATTTGCATAATTGGTCTCATATACATAGATAAGTTCTAAGATGTTTCTAACATTTATAAAATATTCTTCTTGCTCTATTGAAATGATTTTGGACACTCTGAAGACAACTGAAACTCATTTATATTGGATGAACTAATCCCATGAGATGATTAAATTTATACCTGAAGTTGACTGGGCTAAGGGTTACCCCAAGAGCTGGTAAAACCCTTTTTGTGGATGTGTCTATTAATACATTTCTATATATTATATATTCTATATTAATATATTTTTATAATATATTAATATATAGAAGAAATTGACATTTCAGTTAATTGACTAAGAATATTACCTTGGGCATCATGTAACTCATGGAGGCTCCAAATGGAACAAAAATTTAGAGGAAAGAATGACTGACCCTTTGTTTGAACTGAGAGCTACCAGGCATGGTAGCATATGTGTGTAGTCCCAGCACTCAGGAGGTTGAGGAGGCAGGAAGATCACTGCAAGTTTTCGGCCAGCCTCAGCTACAAAGTGAATTCAAGAACAAACTGAAGTGCAGAGTAATAATCTGTGAAAAGGCAATAAATAAATAAATAAAAAGAGTTAATTCTTCATAATGATTAGGTAGTTAGATAGGTTGATTGATCGATCAATCTTATAGTTGTGTTTCTCCAGAGAAAAATAAAAAGCACCCCTTTAGGAAGCGTAAAAGTATCTATCCAATTAGAGAATTATATAAAAGTCTTGTTTACTTTGAAAGACATTATTTTGGAAATTTTTGCAAAATTAAAAGGGCAGGAGATACAGTTGAGTGTGAAGATCTTGAGTTCACTCTCCAGTACAAAAAAAAAAAGACTTGTTTTAAAGTGTCTCTTGTACATTTGAAATTCTAAAATTGTTTTATTGGCAAAATCCTTAAAAATACAAACTTTCATAGAAAGAATAAAATCTTGGTCCCTTAAAAGTCAACTGTGAGGGCAGAAATGGGCAAGGAACTGCTGAGGAGGAGGAAGCCAGGCTGACTGGGGTGAGTGGAGAGTGTTGGTCTGGGATTTGGGGTACTGTGAATGGACCACGGATCTACTGGCCTCGGCAGACACGGACATAAAGGTTTTGAGCCTTTCTCCCAAGTGAAGGACACGCTTCCTGCCAAACTGTTTTATCAGACTTCATCCTGATGGCCCCTTCTCAGAAACCTCACCTGTCTTTAGTCACTCTCTTTATTCCAGCACTGTCGCCATCTTTCTTATTTAGAAGAAAAAGAAATCAACTTTGAAGACAGACACCACCTCTGCCATTTCACTTCTAGGTTCTATTAACCCAACATAATGGTAAGTCAACTTATTTAATTGTCTTTATGGAAGACTCTTGCCCAAAGATGATACTAATACTTCCATTTTCTCTTAAGTATATTATGCTTTTTGTTTTCATGTTTAAAAAATACATTCATAAAATGCATTGTAAATATGCTTTAAAACACATTTGAAAAAAAATAAAACATTTTGATATGTAGCAATTTCATGGAGTATAGTGAAAGATTTCAATGCATATATACGATATGTAGCAAGATCAGTATAACTGGTATATATATGACTTCAGGCATCTATCATTTCCTTATACTGGAAACTTTCCAAATCTTCTCTGTTAGTGGCTTTGAAATCTTCAGTTAATTGTTGTTGATTGTAGTTACCCTAAAATGGTAGAGAATATTAGAAGGAGTTCCTTCCATCCAGCTACACCCTGCTACCCATTAATCATCCTTTCTCCCCCCCACATCTCCCAGACTCTTCTGCCCTCCTTTCTCCTCTCCTTCTGAGACCAACTGTCCAGATACCATGTATAAATGAGAACGTGTGTACTTGTCTTTCTGTGCCTGATTTATATCACTGTAGTGTCCTCCGGTTTCATCCAGCCTGTGTGCTTGCTCTTGTAATTTAAATACAGGTGAAATACTTCCGTGAGTTGTGAGAGCCAGCTGCTCAGAGGAATGAGAACCCAAAAGACGCAGTGCTTATTGTGACACATCTGGCATCATAATGGCAGTTTGCACACCTCGAGAGGACGAAGAGCACTTGAAAACTACCTTAAGAAATCAAACTAGGGCCAGGGATTTAGCTCAGTGGCTTAAGCAACTGCCTTGAAAGTGTGAGGTTGTGAGTTGAATCCCCGGTACCAAAAAAAAGAAAGAAATCAAACTATATAGGTTTTTCAAAAGGAGGTGATTCAACAAATTGTTCATCCCCCGAAGCTCTCAGTATCCGATTTAATGGGTATATTGGATTGGGCTCATTAGAGATTGAATGTTTAAAGGCTAAAAGAACTCTTTCTTCATAGCACGTTGAAGAGCATAATTATATTTTTATTACTGCTTCATGACTTTGTCCTGCTTAAAACAGAATCAGGTTTGAAATAAGAAAAAATACCACTGATTACAGAAATCAAATCATGGTGAAACCATAAAGAAATAAGTGTAGCTCCAATGAGAGGAAGTTAAAGGAGAGTATAACTAGTCAACTAGTTGTTTTGAGAGAAATAAATAGCAAAGAAAGGGAACGGAGGATGAATAATTAGAAGTAATAGATTGACATCAAGTAAGACAGATTTGAGCTATATATCAAGAAATATTTCCAAACATCGGCGTTTGCTAAACTAAGAAAAAATAATCCTTTAAGAGACAATAGCAAATACCCTTTTTTTACCTGCTTTAAAGTGGATTGGACCCAGTTTTTGCTCTGAGGAAAGAGATCTATCTGGATAGACTGTCAGTGGGTGACTCTAATAAACTGTTTTACTTCTGATTTCTGTGAAACAAAAAAAAACCTTTAGCACATGTGACTATTGATTCAGAAAATAAATTCTTTCCTCCCAATACTGTATCTCCTTTTCTCTTATTGTCCCTGTGATTTACTTTTAAGACAAATATCATGGTACTCAAACGCAGTACATGTCACTCTTTGGCTAGAGTAAAATGAACCAAATAAGACTATTTAAAAGTGGCCCATCTTTGGTTTAGAATATTCTTGGAATGAAAATTTATATATATAAAATAATAATAGTAATAATTACAGGTAGGAAAATGTTTATCATGAATATTATAACTTTATAATAATACAGAATTCAACTATAAATATAAAATTGTTTATTAGACCAATCACTGGAAACACCCTCCATTCAAATATTGTTATCCCATAAAATTTGTATTGAAACCTCAAATTTTAGTTATCTTTAATAAAAAATATGTTTTTACATTTATATGTAAAAAGAATGACCATATAAAATGAATTTATATCATCTGTAAATACCATGCACCATTTTTGTAGTGAGGATAATTTCTTCATCTAACAAGTTAAAATACTATCAATATATTGCTTAATGCTATATTATTTCTTTGGATATAATAAAGTTTTAGAGCTCTTGTTTATTTACAATCAGAAATTTTCAGAGACAAAAAGTGGAAATTCTATTTGCTTTGGAATAGATTGCAAAATTTGTATGTTGAACTAAAAACAAAAAGTACAATTTTCACACTCATCCTTCAACCTAATGCCAATTATAGTGTGAGTGAGAAAAGATTTCTCAAATCTGAATAAAAAGATATTATCTTATCTTTTCCCAGGTAAGACTCATGATTTTGATGGGGTCAGCATTATCAAAACTGATTCAGGACCCAGAATGAAGGATCATGCATTGTAACCAACCGGCAGCTGACTGATGCTAATCACATATTTATGTTGGTGCTGGGAAAATTGTCTTGGAACCACTTCCATCTTGTTGACCAGTCTGAACCAAAAACATTTGATCATTCGAGGCAAAGAGCAGGCCTTCTGACATAAATGTTTTTTATAGAGCTGAGCACAATGACACTATTTACCTCCTCCTTAAAATGAAACGATCAGTAATCTTGGGGGCTTCTAATCTGTTTACCAGCTGTACTGATGAGCTGGATTTATTTAACAACTATCACCAAGCTGACCTGTGTTATAATGACAGATCCTGTTACGATGAACAAAAGTATCATCTTTCTTTGGCTTTTCTTTTCTCTGAAAAAAGAAATTTATGTTCAAAGATTCCACTTTTCCCTACTCCTTAAATGTAAATATGTCAGAGATATATTAGAATGGCATTCAATATAGACTACTATTTTTAAAACAAAGTTGTCATTTGACTCCTGGTGAATTGCTCATAAATTCAGGACTGAATAAAGAGATCAGATTACATTAAATGCATTTTGGTATCTATAACTTTCTGCAATGAATTAAAACTGGCTGATCATGTCTCCAGTGCATTTCATTTTCCGTTGATTCATGTACTGTAATATAACCTTCAAAATTCCCTTATGCCAACAAACTCACTCAGATATGCTGAGTACAGGAGGAGATTAAAGTGGCTGTAAGATTGAAAACTGTATGAAGGCATCAGATAATTCAGTAGAGGTATAATGAAAGTGTAAACAAAACCAGTAAATGTAGAAATTACTGTTCACATAATCCACTGTTGAATTCATTGGAGAATTTAGTTCCCTGCCAAATATATATTAATATTCAACGAATTGGTAAGATCAATATACCAAGCCTATTTCATTCTTATTAAAGTATTTTTCTCTTTGAGGCTCAGCTTAAGTAAGGCATGCCATTCTCCTTTGGAAAATGTAATGTTCCCCCAATAGGAATTGAGCATTCAGGTATACTCAGACTCTCAGCTCGGATAAACTCACATCAGATGATTTTCCTCCACTTTTTAAAATTGAAGTTACTTACAGAAATAACCTTTTATATTTTCCTGAGCAGCAGCTTTTGTTTCTGCATTGTGAAAGCCAATCCATCGTTTAAAGGCTCTTTAAGCTGGCAAAAAAAAAAAAAAAGGCATTATTACTGTGCTAGGAGCCTCTATTGTTTCAGTAGTAGCTTGAGCTATGGATGAATGCTTTCAACAGAAGTTAAAAGAGATAATGAATCTTTAATGATAGAAAATCAGAGCCTTGTGTGCCTAGTGGAGCCTGACACAAGCTCCAGTTTGCAACTAGCAAAGGGACTCCATCCGCTATCTGTTTTATAGGCCAAAAATGCCCTCGAAGTACCTTCTTGGAAAACTGTGCATCCCTTAAGATAGCAACAGTGGTATCTACCTATTAGGTTAAACTCTTTGGAGATGCAAAAAAATATGAAAGTAAGCTTATATTCTTTCCCTCCCAATATATCTCTTTGAAAGTCGAAGGTGAGTACATCTCTACTTTCAAAGCATTAATTTTATTCTGAAATTTTTCCATAGCAATTTATTTTTCTATGTTTTTGTTTCTCTTTCTACTGAAATACAAATGAGAATCTCCTGGCCACCTCTCTGGGCACCCCTCTGATAGGACAACTAGACAGATAGTGGACCACGTGGCTCAGTAGAGAGAGATTTTTGTCCACCAAGTATTAGGAAACTGGCTTGAATCTCAGCTGGGTAAGTGTGCCAAGTGCAGCCAAAAACTTCTGGAGAGCAACAGAGAAAAACTCCTCCCCCATGAACACAAGCCAGGGTCCTTGATGTTAAATCAGATTTGCTTCTAAAGGATTGGCATGTCTGATATGATTAGGAAGCTTCAGCTGTGCTGATTATAAATTAAAATTAAGAAAAACAGATTGATTTGGAAAATAAGAAACATAAGGACCCAATGCTGTGCTCTCCTCTTTGTAGAGATGCTTTAAAAGTGATGGAAATGGAATTATTTATTGTAGGAATCCTAACTAGGTTATTGTACAAAGATTTGCATGCTATCATCATTGTATTAAGGTGCCAAGATCCGTTACAGAAACGAAGAGAAGAAAACATCAATATAACTTGACTGGCTGTGCTTTTAGCATGCATTTTTCTTTCATTTTCCAAAACTGTTCAAGAGTGTGAGTGAATCCAAGGGAAGGTGGGATTGGGTAGGCGAACAACTCATAATTTGTTGAAAGGAACTAAAGCACCCTATCACTTTTGAAGAGAATTGGTTGTTTTGCTTTCCCAAATATATATATATATATATATATTTGGCATTTTGAGCCAAGGTCTCACTATGCAGTTCACACTGGCCTTAAGCTCACTTTGTAGCCCAGGCTGGTCTCAGACACTCAACAACCCTCCTGCCTCAGTCTCCCAAGGCCTGGATTACAGATGTGTGCCACCACCCTGGGCTTCTAATTGCTTACCTAGCATTGAACAGGTGAATGTTCTTTGTTAAAGTCCTGTCTTCACAAAATAACTGAGATTTCTTCCTCATGAAAAGTTAATTATTAAGCAGGACTAGTGCCACCATTACGTCTACCATCCCAGCTCATTATGCTCTGGAAATATGAAAAAGGCCAGGTGACTCCATAAAATTTCTTGGTCTTCAAAAAGCCTCAACTTGTTTTTTCTCACCTTCTCCCCTGGAGATGTTATGTTGGACCATAAATAAATAAGATCTGGTAAACAGTATCCTTTTATCAATGCAGAGAATGCATTGGATATAATTAGTTTTCTTAACCTCAATTAATAAATCAAGGGTCATATTCTCTTCCCACAAAAAGCTATTCTGTTTTATTCCAGAAATGTCTTCAAATTCTGAGAAGTATAATTGAAGTTATTTAAAAGTAATCAAAATTTCTGATTTTTCCCCTTTTTATTAGCATATATTTGCAATACTTAATAAATACATTCATCACAGGAAATCAGTACATTTACATATCACAACTTGTCCCTTTAGAATTTTTAAACTTTGAATGTCATACTTTGCAAAAGTACATAAGCCTAAAAATGAGCAAGACTGCAGCATAGCTTTGTAGATCTAACCAATTGCCATCACCTGAATCCAGACAAAATGCCAAGATGCATCTTACCAGGAAACACTACTCAGAAATAAGATCTTGAATCATGGGGATAATTTAACATGTTCATACAAGACATATTTACCAGGAACTCTCTATTCAAAGTTCAACAGATGTACTTGCTATTATACTGTTTGCTGTTCTGTGTGCTGGAGATAGACATAAAAACAGGAAGGAAAACAAAAATCCTTTCCTTGTGCCCTTTTCTCTGGAAAAGCTGCAGGGCACACAAAAGTGACTAAGATGCAAAGAAGCCTTTCCCCTTGTGAAGCTTAGGGCTTAATGGAAATAATGGTCAAAAAGACCTAATTTCATACACATACAGATGCAGAAATACATGGTGCACAGGCTTAGAGACTGTGAATAAGGAAGCAAGGGCCATGTGATAAAGGAATAAAAGAAGCTGACATAGATACCCCAGACTCAAATAGAAAGTCAACACTTTCCAGAAAAGGAACAGTAAGACTTCTGAAACTTAAATTTTCCATAATATTTATACCTTAGAACTTTTCTAGTATAATTTGATTTGACCCCAAAAGGAAAGTTTCCAACATCTCTCTTGACAAAGTCGCCATCAGCAGAGTATATTGCTGTTGTGTTTTTTTGTTTGTTTGCTTCATTTTTAATACTGTAAACACCCAGACATGTAAGGGACTTACTGATACCTATCATTTTCAATAGTTAATAGCCATTAGTTATTATGAGCTATCACAAATAACTATTACCTTAATATTGCCAATAAAATTCATGAGGTTAATCAAGTAAACTGAAATAATAATGGAAAAGATTGGCACTTCCCTAGCTAGTGCACTGCAGAAAAAACTGTAAGCAATAGGAAAGGCCCAGAGACCTCCATCACCCACCGGTCTCAAGGGGGCCGGAAACGTGACAAGACAGAGAAACAGCAAAAGGTCTCTAACTGCAGAACTAGGGAAAGTGAGTCCAGCACAGGTAAATGCAGAGGAGGTTGAGAGCAGCAAACCTGTAATGTCACAGACAGCCTCATAGGAAATAAAGAAATACCTCCGTGACCTCATCGACGAATTTAAATCTGAAATTCTAACTTAAGTGAAACAAGATATAAGAAGATTAATGAAAGAAGTCCTGGGTAATCCTCAAGTAGACACAAACAAAAGAATAGAGAAACCCAGAGAAAGGAGAGAAGCCTTTGATGAAGAATATAAACAAAACCTAGAATATACGAAACAGATTCAAAGAGAATATCAGGAAATTAAAAACTCCATTGAAAGCTGGCAAAACCTTTTAACAGATACTAAAGACAAACTTTCAAAACTTGAAGATAGATTTGCAAAGTATGATCGCGAAAGGATCTCTTAAAAAATAACAAGGAACCAGGAAGCAATGATACAAAGGCTAGAAGATGACAAGAGGATTTATAACCTAAGAATAAAATATGTAAATGAAGATGCAGCAACAAATACAAATGAAATAAAAAGTCTATTCACAGAAATAATTAAGGAAAACTTCCCAAACATAGGTAACGGAAGTGAAGTTCAGATAAATGAGGCATATAGAACTCCAGCCAGCTACAACCAAAACAGATCTACACCCAGACATATAATAATCAGGATCCCAGAAACCCATCACAAGAACAGAATATTAAAAGCAGTGAAAGAAAAGAAACAGATTACCTATTAAGGAAAACTCATCAAAATCACAGCAGACTTCTCAATGCAAACCATCAAACCAAGAAGAGCTTGGAGCAAAATATTCCAAGCCCTGAGAGAAAATAACCTCCAACCCAGAATGATGTACCCTGCAAAACTGTCTCTCAAAATTAATGGAAAGACAAGATATTTCCACGACAAAGAGGAACTGGGGGAGTTTGTGACCACCAACCCAACACTGCAAAGAATATTGAAGGACATTCTAGAGAGAGAGAAGAAAATCACCAGGGCTCCAGAAACAATGACAGAAAGACCTCAAGAAAAGGACAGACAGTGGAATGAAGGAGAAAAGTAAATAAACAACAATGACAGAAAAATAGCATAGCAGAGATAAGACTGAGAAGAATGGTTATATCGCTGTTTTATCTTGACTGATTTTATTTGAATCTGGTATGCTTGAGAGTGTCAAGTCTGAGAATAGGGGCAACTACTCTGAAGATGACAGGATTCAATAGGATACCCATTCTGGTTTGATTGTTAACTGCCTTTGAAGTCCTATAATGTCTCCAATGTTTAGATTTTATTAATAGTGTAATGCAATGCTAAATTTATACTATTTTTGATGATATAGACAATTTTATTGAAAATAACAAGAGACATCATAGTAACTACTGTAGATCACCTAGTATTGTGGTTTTATATGTCCTTTTCATTTCATTTTTCTCTAGGAATTTGTATTGTTGACTTGTTTTGATTTGTTTCTCTCTCTAATACATAAAGGCTAGGTATATGTGTAGAGACTTAAATATGTGTAGAACTTCTAAGTAGTTTAGAAGAATGGATTATAGTTATGTAAAGAAAAAAAAGAGAGGAAAAGAAAGTATTCTAAAGGATATAACTGCATGTATGTTTGAGTGTGTGGGATTAATAACCACGTTGCTAAAGTTTTAGTTGGATGGATAAGCAAAACTGACTGCAGTCTCACTGTTTGGATGTCCACTTTGTAGGCTTTACTTTTGTAACTTGAATAACTACTTCAAAGAGGAAAATATGTAATTATCAACTAGTGATTTCTTACTGGTTACTATTTTGTTTTTCTGTTTTGTTTTGTTTTTGAGATTTTGTATTATTTCTACCCTTTTTCTGTTTCAAAAATTTTTTTCTTTAAATTAAAAAAATAATGGAAAAGATCATGAGACTTACAGTGTTCATGGTTCAACAATTAGATCATAACTTGCAGCTTACACTTAAGAATCCCAATTTTGATTAGTTACTTGAATATGGTAGACATAATAGATTTGTTTAGTAGAAGGTAAACAAGCTGATAAAAGATAAAAGAGAAAATATCTTTCATCAAATAAAACCATTTCAAACTGAATACTTTGCCTTCATTTTTATCATTAAATTTGATAATATATATTTGCTTGACTAGGTTTGAGCCATATAGACTGTATAGTCCTTCTTTCTTCTTGCTCAATGTATATTTTTAGAATTTAAATGCATACCTTTACTAAGAGTATTATTCAACTTTTCATAAGCAATTTCTAAATCAGTAAACACTATTTTCAGTCATATAATGCCTTTATTCCATACTATTAATATACATCCACATAGAAAAAAAACAAATACATATTTATGTATATTGGTATATTGACTGGTTGGAACTTCGTTAATCAATGTCAAATTAATAAAGCATTCACTTAAACAGAACACAAACAACACATTTCTTTTACACAAAAATCTGTATATAGTTTCCTACTATGTATCACATGTTGGCTTTTCTCTCTGTAAAAGATAAAAATGACCACTAAGTTCATATTGTTAAAGATACTGTCATAAAATGCAGCATTAAGAAAGAAAGTGGAGGAAAATACTAACCTTAACTAAGGCCTTAGTAATAGGAACTTTTGATGTGGAGTATTTGTGTTGATACTTACTAGTTACGTGACTTTTCTTTTGGTTCCAAGCATGTCAGTTTTACAGCACTGACCTTGATATCAGGACTGAATGGATCAGCAAATGAAGTCCAGAGAACTTTCATTCATCTGATAAAGATTCATAGACAGTTAAAAGATAAAGAAAATGTGGTATTTATATGGAATGGAGTATTGCTCTGCTATAAGGAAGGATAAATTTGAATCATTTATAGGATAATGGACGCACCTTAAGACCAGAATGCTAACTGAAATAAATGAGACACACAAGCTTAAATGTCTGATTTCTCTTATATGAGAAACCCAAAGTATAAATAAATTAAAGAGAAAAATAAAACACAGATAATAAAAAATGAAGAGATAGGTCTTTTGTAGATGGGAAGAGGACCAAGAAATGGTGGGAGAGAGGTGGAAGGGAGGGTAAAAAACTAAGATGTTTATGTACATGCGTCAACTCCTACATGAATGCAATCATTTATGAACGGTAAACATACACTAAAATATTAAAAATAAAAAGGAGAAAGATCTGAGAGATTGAAGGTTTCCCTAAAAGTAAAAATTTCAATAACAAGTACAGGAGAGGTAAACTAACTGAAAATTAAATATGTATTATTTACTTTGCAGGATTCAAGACCCATGAAGCAATATTTTCATGTGCCTGAATGCTAGATACTTTAAAAACATAAACTAAGAACACATTATTCATTAAAACTTCCCTTAAATGTATTTCCTCTTCAACTGCTTTATAGAGCAAATGTTCTTCAAAATCTGCTGAAGAAATGATTACAGACATAAGTAGTAGTATTTACCATCCTGTGTTTCATCATTTTAAATTGGTGCTTCGCTATCTCAGCTATCCTAGCACACATTTCCTAATAGATCTCTATGGAACTAAGCATTTAATTGGAGTGGAAATCGCTTCTGCATACTTTCCAGAAAGCATCCATGCCAAAGCTGGACTACAGACAAAAGCTTTGTTAGACATTGATATCCTGAAAACATCTACTGTAAAAGAACATAACCGTTTCCAATGAAAACATTTTCTTTGTCAGAGAGCACTTAATAACATCTAGTAAAGAGTATGTGAGATGTAACTGACCTAGCTTTCTGTTTCAAGAAAAGAATGTATGTGGAAAAGATTTGATATTTAATTATCTTTTAATATATTTTCTTCCTTTATAGTTAAAACTAGTGCACAATTTCTGAATCTGATCTATTTTCTCCTTTGAAATACATGTACAAAATTTTAAATTCAGCCAGTAAAATGCTCCTAGAAGTTTATTTTAATATGATTCTTATTCTTTTTGTTTTTCCTTTTTCTGTAATGGAGATTGAACCCAGGATTTTTGCATTGAGCTTTTAACAAAACAAAACACAAAAACAAAAACAAAAAAAACAAGATCCACTCATTCCTTTTGGTTTTATTAAACAACAACTTTAATTTTTTGTAAACTAAAAGGCTACTTAATCACACTGATATGAAATAACAATGCATCAGTTAAGTATCTATATTACTTTAGGGTTCTTTTGCTAGAAAGTGACAGGGAACCAATCAAAACTAGCTAACGCATAAAAGAGAAATGTAATCCAACCACGGAGAAGGCAGTGAAATATCAGCACATCCCGGTGCTATCTATTGTTTCTGTTTTTCTCTGTGCATCACTTTTAATCTCTTCAGGTATCTTACAAACCAACCATTTCTGCGTAGCTAAGAATATAATCCCTGGCAGTCTTCCAGATCATCTTTACAGCCTGGATAACATCAGTTTGAATATCCCTGGGGAGGGATCTGGTGTAGTTTGAGGTCTCTGCTACGTCTGGAGCAGCTGTTTTCTGTAGGAGTAACACAGTCACTGAACAGGTAATCGGGAAACTGACAGGGGTCCCTTTATGTGTTAAGATAATTCAAAAGTACTATTGGCATTTAGTGGACAGAAACCAGATGTAATAGATACCTTTAAATACATGGAACAATCACAAAAAACAAGTTTTCCTTTTGCAAATGATATCCTAATATCCCACTAGATATTTGTGTAATTTTCTCAGCCCAAAATATAACCATTTTTATGTAAACAAATTTTTTCACATTTTAGTATGTGTTGATATATCTCAAGAACCAACGTGTTTTGTTTCATGCAAAATTTTACCTATATATTTTGTATTTCAGAATTATTGCATCATCAAAATAATTTGTGGTATTTGAGTTATAAATACAATTTATATCCATGTCAATTGGCAACTGTGATATTCATAGTAAGAAAAAAGTAAGTGAAAAAATACGACTTTAAACTGTTGAAACAAATCTTAGCAGTAATTTACAATACATTAGAGTGGATTAAGGCAGGTCCACAAGTTGGTTAAAAAAATCTAGTAATACTCTCTTTGAATCATGGTATGGATTAATACCAGCTAGTATAATCTTTTTCTTACCAAAATGTGACAAAAGTTGTACAGAAATTGAGAGAAAATGAATAATTTTAAAGAAATTTGACAAGATAATTCTATGTCAAGCCTAATAATAAAAATTTAGGCTTATATTTTGTATGGATTAGGTAGTTTTGTTTTCTTGTCTAGAAAACCAGATTTACTGCACTTTGTAACATAAAATGTATTAGAAGTAGAATAAAAAATCTGATGAGGTCACATAGTTTATTCTCTGAAAGTCATGAATAATAACTAAAGTGTAACAAAATTGCATTCCTGTGGTAAGTACCTAAAATGAAATGCAAGAAAAATGATAAAAGATTTGCAATTAAATAGCATAAATACAGTACAAAATATGTGCCTAAAAACAAAAATTGAAGCATAAAATAAAATGGAATTAGCCATTCATCTTAAAAACTTTGCATATCAGCACAGAACAAAACTGACAATAGCAAAACAAATAAGAAGGGAAATTACAAAGGGAAAAAGCAAGAATCAGTAAGATACAGAACAAAAGAACAGTTGAGAATATTCACAAAACACAGAGCTGACCCTTGGACAACAAAAAATGAACCTCTGGCAAATAGTTTAAACAAAACATGAGCTAATGCAAATAAAATAGATTCTGTTTCTAAAAAGGAAAATATTCTAGACACAAAAGATCTTTTGAAATAATAAAAAAATGTCAAAAAGTCCATAGACAATTTTCAAACAAATATACTTCTTTATAAAAAGACCCATGAAAAGAAATACTAGCCTCAAACTAACCTCAAAATCTAAGTTCAATTACTTTATAGGTGAACTCAATAACAATCCAAGCAATATTTAATACTTAACCCCTATCTTGTACAAAGGTGCAAAAAATCCTTTACTATAATCCATAACAATATATGCACAAGAGGGAGGAAAAATGAATTCTTAGCAAACCAAGAGCCAGCAAATTCCTCAGTGTGAACATGATTACTTGCCACGTAGATCGTGAAGTATTCATTACTCCAGGGATTAACTTGACATTTTTTTTTCTAGTAATTGTTGCCCTGAGTCGCCACCATTCTTACTTGATTTTCCTTATAACAAAACAAACTGTAAGTGTGTATGTGTCTGTGTAACAAATGTGAATAGTAAAACACGGATACTTCATATGTACGAATGTCAACAATATCAAAATTGTCTTGTGCTTTAATTAAACAAATTGCTTTTTATGTAAGCTATGCAAGTTGCAAAATGGATGGGAGGCCATGAGTTGTATTTTAAAGTGTCACAGAAGTGATCATACTTTGTTCTGTCCTTATTTACTAAAGAAATTCCTCTGAACAGAATTGACAAAATGGGATCTGCTATTTCTTTTAAAGCTGTCTTCTTGTCAATAAAGTTTACACATTGAAATAAATAGTATTCTGTATAATTTTGAGATTACATTGCACATTTGCAGCTGGAACAGATACTAAAAACTGCCATAAAGTGTGCTCACTTTCTATGTATAACAGCTGCTTTAAGAGTCTTCATACTCTACACATTTCCATTTTTCTTTTAAATGCACATTTTTAAGAGTTCCAGTTATGGGAGTAAGCTATTCCATCTTTGATTTGGTTCTGAGATAAGAGTTATGAAATTAGGGACAAAAGGAATCATGTCTTTATTGTTGCTGACTGAATGGTCAAGTTTTGTTTTCAATGTGTAAAGTGACTAAGGTAGTGATTAAATGTAAAAAGCAACATCAAATAATGAAAATAACTTAAAAATGCAAAGATACTGGAAATAAATATAAACCTGTTCACAAAATGAGTCTTACAGCTTGAAAAGTATTAGAAAATAAAGTTCATATAGTCTCCATAGCACTAACTTATCAGATCATGTCTAAGACACTGATCATACTAAACTTCCATTTGGTTATTCATTTAAAAAATGAATTAAGTATATCTATTACATGAAGTTTTTGTGATAATGTCATAAAACATGAGAACACACCTAATACAAGGAAGACACTTGATAGGTCTCATGGATTTGAATCTCTAACAAATCTTTTCTGCTGTGCATCATTGAGAGCACATTGTGTGTGTGTGAGCCCAATCACAAGTCATTGGAAACAGCCACTGGAGGTTATCTGCTGACTTGAATTCCTGGGATGACTTCAGGACATTCAAGGTCACCATAAAACTCATCCAGGGAATCGTTCTGTCATCAGTGGTTTTGAGGTATTTTTTTTTTTAAGTTTCATTCTAACCACTGAGAAAGTGGAAGAGATTAGTTAGTTGATAATAATGATAATCATATTCTGACTGCTGCCGTAATCTGAGTGGCTCTGACTTTTTTACCCTTCTGAATTTACCCTTTCCTCTGATATTCAAAGAAATCAAACCATGCCCACATCTGTAAACTTGCAAGAAATCTAGTCTTCTTAAAAATACTTTTGAGTTTCCCTAGGGGACATTTTCATAGCATTGCTCAAACTAAATTTCTACACGTGGTTTTCGGCTTGAGAACCTCTGGTTATGTATATACTGCTTCTGTATGCTTCTGTATCTCCTAATCCCAAATCAAGGATTAGGTTTTTCATAAGGAAGATGGAGATTGAATTTTTATTCATTCATAATTCATGCGTTCAAAGCTATTGTCCAGGAACTCTGATCATAGAAGGGATATAGCAAAGAATACGACTGTTGGTTCCTGATACCCTGAATGTATAATCAACTGGAGGAGATGTATATTAAATCAAGAATTATATCATAATTTTGACAATTGTTTAAAATACAAAAGGTTCTGGAACAGAATACATTGAGGATTTAGTCTGATCTAAGACCCAAAGACGACGTCTCTGAAAAACTAACAAACTGAGAGGTTAAGCATGTGTGAAGCGTTGCTCAGGGAAGGAGCAGCTCCGCAGTCACAGGTAACTGCACAATGAAGGTCATGAAGTGGGAAGGATTTCGCTGAACTCGAGGAGGCCAATTCTATAGAAGCCACTGAATGAGAAAAACAGAAGTTTAACATGAGGCTGCAGCAGGAGGCAGGGCCAAATCCCAGAATACCTTGCTTACTTTATTAAGAATTTTGGTATTATGCCCTTTAAACATTTAAAAGAAATTTATGATTGTTTCAAGGTTGAATATGACAGAATCTAAAATGATCTAAAGAATCACTCAGCATTTATAAAATAATAACCATTTTGCATCGATGGATTTAATATACATGCTCGTCTGTTGAAAAAAATCCTTACAATTTTGCCTTAAACTTTTGGTAGATAGTGTTCTGCTTGGCTGCACAAAATCAAAATATTGTCCTCGAGGAGAGGAATCTTCTGTCCAAGAGGCAGAGTTCAATCCCTATTGTAAGAGGCCTGTCGAAGGGAGGAGTACTGAGAAGGTGAGAGTGTAACGCACTCCATAATGTTCAGAAACCATTTCAGTGCAGCCAAAAGTGCAGGAAGGGGCTGCGGTTCCATTCTGGACGTGGAAAAGCTTGGCGGCCTGTGTTCTGTCCTTACCACAATGAGGGTTAAACAAATGAAATCTGGGACGTTTTCCAGATCAGAAAATTGAGATCTTCGGGTAAATAGCCATAACAGCATCAGGAAACCCATCCCGACAGTCTCACCTGAGATCTGCCTAGCTGGAGGAGGGCTGGTAGAGGTTCTTCTACAGTAACTGACCAAGTTTCTGGAAGCTGATTTTGAAGTGATTGTGAGAATCAGAAACTTCAGCGGCCATAGAGTTAAGGGAGTACATATACTTTTTAAAATTTAAATTCTTATCTTTAGGAAATTTGAAAGTTTCTTCTAGTAAAGATCTGAGAATGAGCCTCTTGGCTGTGGCAGGGAGAGAGAAGAGTAATCACTGTGAAAGATATCCCTTCAGCAGTCTCTACATCTAAGACCTGCTTTACAGATAAAAAGAATTTGCTGAACTTTCTCTCAGGCAGGACAAAGGAATTTTTTTCCCCTTGCCTTCTCCTGCCTTTCTGTGTCACCTAAGTGGGAGGAGGGAAACCACAGTCAGTGGTGTTTGGGCCTTAAAGGAAATAGACTGGGAATACTGAGGTCGAGTAACAGAACAAGAATCATGAGATAGAAGCTGCAATATTAGACTCACACTTGTGAAGTTACAGCGCTGGGACAAAGGACCATAGAACAGCTAGGAGTTAATTGCAAGACTACCAAATAGCCTTAAATCGCCAAAAATTAACAACCACAACCATAGGGAACCAGAAAAACAACAGTGGCTTGCAGCTTAAAAAGGAGGGGAGTTGGGGAAGAGAGAAGACCAAAGAAGGGCATAATAAGAGGAATGTGAAGCCTGCGACACCCACAGCTAGAGCAAACATTAACACAACCCAAGTACCATTCAGATTAACATGCTTAGAAATTCTACACCAAATAATAACTCAGTTCTTATTACCTGATTCAACATGTCTGGTTTCTGACAAGAAAATCACAAAGTATGTTAAAAGCAAAAAAAGACACAGTCTAGTAGGGAAGGTGTCCAAATATGACTCTACTAATAAGAATTATTGGATGAGGAATTTAAGATGACTATAATAAATATGGTATTTGTTTTAATGGAGAAATAGACAACATACATCAGCAGATGGGTAATGCAAACAGAGATGAAAATCTACGAAATAACCAGAAGAAAGTTCTGGAAACAAAAAGCATTATAACAGAAATGAAAAAAATCTTCCAATGGGCTTATCCATAGACATGATACAGTTGAAGAAAGAGTTAATAAATTAATGATAGATCAATGCAAATTTCTCAAGAAGAAATCAAAATAGAAAAAGTGGGGGAAAAAGTAAAGACCCTCAAGAATTGCAGAACAACTGCAAAACATTTAATATTTGCATATTTTCAAACAGGAGAAAAAATAGAACACAAAGCATCTTTGACATAAAAAGTGACTTAGAAAATTTTAAAATTAATCAGAGGTACAAAACCATAGATCTAGGAAGGTCAGAGAATATCCAATAGGAAACATACCAAGCACACACATACTCACCTATTCATGTGACTTCCTGATTGTAGAAAACTATACAAAGAAATTTTGAAAGAACACAGAGTCAGAGGAAAGAAACATCTTACCTAGTAAAACAAGGATAACAATTACAGAAGACTTATACACAAAAGTCAACAACTTTATTGAAATCATCAAAGACTGAAACAAGATACCCTTCTACAGGTGAGTAGACACACAAATTGATACATCTAAACAATGGAGTATTACTTACCTATAAAGAGAAGCCATGAAACCACAAAAAATGGCTGAACATTAAATGCATATTTCTAAGGGAAAGAAAACAATATGTAAAGTCTACCTATAGTTTTATTTTTATTACTGACAGTATGGAAAAGGAAAACTGTACAAGTAGTAAAATACTGGTGGTGGCCAAGGGGAGAAGGCACAATAAATAGGTGAAGTGCAGGGGATTTTTTTAGGGCAAGGAAGCTCCTCTTCTTGATAATGTAATCACAGATTGATGATATTATGCACATGTCAGGATCCATAAAACTTTATAGAACCAGAAACAAAACCACACATTTTTCTCTTTAATCATTTAAGACATAAATGATTTCTTAGGAAGAAATGGAAACTAAACAAGAGAATCTAAATGTATCACAAAGGTATGAAATAACCTCACTGAGGTAGTTGGGTGTAAAAAATAATGATGCAATTAATGCTGGAGTTAAGTGGAATATATAAGACTGAAGGTAAAAGAAATCACTTATATATAAGCACTGTGCTGGTTAAATCTGTTTCCTACAGAGAGATGGGAAATTCTGATACAGTCATATATATAGTAGAATTGAAAAGTTATATAAATGGTTAATGGGGGCCAGTTTCCTACTGATCCTGTGAGAATGCACAAATAAGCAAGGAAATGAGCCTAAGACAATTCATGTAGTAATTGACTAGTGCTGTTGACATCAGAGAACTCATGTCTACCATACTGTAACAACTATGCATAGATTATGTATAGATCAGTGGTGGGGAATCCATGGCATGGCTGTTTGTATCACTGAAAGTTTTAAAAGGTTTGCCATCACGGTTATGGACATGTGTATACATAAAAGGGTTATATGTAGTCACATAGTTTTTCACTCCACCAGCATGGTTTCATGGCATTGGTAGCAAATATACTTCAGTAGCATACTTGCAGACCCCTGAGGAACCATTTGAAAAACATCTCAGTATACAGAACTTTCTTAATATGAAAGATCATTTTTTTCTTGAAATATGTTTAGCCTTACCTCCAGCTACACGAGGAGCAACACTGAGAACCAATGCCAGCGATGTTTGGGGAAGCTATATTTGTATGGTTATCTCAGAATAAACCCAGAATTTTGTTTCATATGAACACATACAGTCCTCACAATTAAGTGGGGATATAATGTGGGTATTAATAAATCTCTTCCTCTATTTGCCCAGTGCTTGGTTTACAGATTCTTAAACAAAAAGAGCAAAGATAGATGCCCAAAACATGAACTTCCACTAATAATACTAATTACCTATGATGTAACTCAAATCACTGTTGAGTAAACAATTTCCACCAAATATGGCCAACCTTGAGCCTTTAGTATATTGTTCTACTTAATGGGAGACTAGTGTTCTGGCAGAAAAGTTGCTGGTTGCTTGCATTTATAGAACCTTTTCTAGCTCATTAAAATACGTGTATGGCTAGGCAAAATTTTGTGAAACTTTAGTCTTCATCATCATAATGTTGTAAGGTCAGAGTCATAAGATATATTAGAAAAGTGAATAAAGCTCACTAAAGATAACTGGAAGCAAATCTCAGATCATTTTTCATCTGAATATAATAGTAATGGTGAAGATGAGAAGTACAGTGTTGTCTAACACATCATCAAGATTCTTGCACTTAAATGATGAAATAATATGGCAAGCAAGAGAAATATTGCAGCAAGTGTTGGCAAACTCACACTGAAAGTGAATATCACAGTAAAAGTAAAAAGATATATCATGCTTTCATCAGTTTTCAAGCCAGAAAAGAAAAAGAATTACAATCAACAGTATCAGAATGAAAGAAGTAAATCTGTGTGTATCTTCTCTTCCTCCTTCTCCTCCTCTACATCTTCTTTTTCTTTTTCTTTCTCTTCCTTCTTTTCTTTCATGCAGAATTTGTTTTTAAAGACTGTCTAACTTACATGTTGCTATATATAATCAAGGGAAATTTTCAGAGATCATAAAAGAATACATAAATATATATTTTTTTAATCTCAGCTGGGTGAGGTAATACATGCCTCACTTTTAGGAGACTGAGACAAGAGAATTACAAGCTCAAACTTAACAAGACCCTGTCTCAAAATAAATAAATAATTTTAAAATGGTATGTAGCTCAGTGAAAAGGCCTTGGTATCAATCACCAGTATTAATAAAACAAAACAAAACTTCCTCGACATTCAAATTTTAAATTTGCTATCAGAAAATTAAGAAATTCATTCTACCTTATATGTTACTTTTTATAATAAAGAAAAAAATATTTATTTGGTGGTCACATTTGACCAAAATGAGATCCTTCATCTAGAAACCGAAAAATTAAATAAAGCCCAGAAATGCAGAAGGCAGTGAATGAAATGGTGGCCTGTCACTTTGTTGTTTATTAGATATTTGGCAGCAATGTGTCTCCTTGCTGGTTGAATTTATAAGCCCTAGAATTTCTGATTTTCCTTAGCAATCAAATGCAACATCTGATTTTCCAAGAACATGTATTACAAAAGAAGAAGCTTCACGAACAGCAAAAGGTACAGTAACCCCACCAAATAAATAAGCTCTTTTTCATAAGGAGTTAAAGGCATAATAACCTCAGCTGGGATAGAACACCAAATCCCATATTGAGCTCAGGCAAAAACCAAAAATGTTAGCACTCAGAACTATGACAACTCTGTTTTTGAACAGAAAATGTTCTGAGTTAAGAACCCAGGTCTATGTGAGTCAAGTTTATATCTCATAAATTTTATAATCATGTCAGATTTGATAACTTAACCAATGATGAAGTATATTTCATTGGAAGGTAGAAAATAATTAATAACAGGACAATGTAATACATGGTATGCTATATTTAAGAGAAGGCTTGTGCTACTTCTCTTTTTATTTTATCTTCATACTCCTGTGGGGTAAGGATATTGATTATCCGAGCTGAAATCAACTTTTTAGAAAGGCGTTATACAACATTACCTGGCAATCTTCAGAAAATCAGCATTTATTCTGGAACGATTTAATAATGGCAGTGTTGATGATCAAAGTCTGGATCCTATTCACAAGTGAAGCATCCACTAGCATCTATTTCACTTTCAGAATCACCCACTAGGGTTTATGGATGCCAAAGGTGTAAATGACAGACTCACTCTTAGAGACCTGGTGGGTTCGCCGTGAAGCTTTCTATATAAATAAAAGAGACACCAAGAATGGAAATTACATTATTTTTAGTGCGGTGTTAAAGGGAAAGGTCAAGTTAACCCCTTAAGAATTCAATGAGCAGCATGATGTACAATGTGTCCAGCAAAGCAATCCCCGAATGGCCCTTGTGGACATCTGGTGTAAATCATCCATCTTTTTTGCCCCATTAAAATCAGTGGCACCTCATTAAAACAGTTCGAGCAGTTGAGCGCACACATGATTTTGGTCTTCAAGGAGTTAACGGAAATAGCTGGAGGGATCAGGAAGGTTTTCATCTTCCAATGTTCCTGTCACCCAGACGAAAAATATTTCTAAAAGATCTACTTTCCCTCTCAAATAAGAAAGGTACAGCCATTCGTTGAGTTGGGATTTTTAGGAATATCTCTCTCTCTCTCTCCCTCTCTCTCTCTCTCTCTCCCCCTCTCTCTCCCCCCTCCCTCTATTTCCTTCCCCGGCATCTCATAATTCTCTGGTCAGTGACCTGCTCTCAGGCAGACCCTGAATCAGAGGGTTGCTAAAATGATATTTCCTCCAAACCAGAAGAGTGTTGTATTTTTTGAAGTGTTACATTATGGTGACCTCAGTCACTCAGCTTCAAGACAGGTAAGAAGTTTGGCAACTTGAAATCCAGGGCTTGCACACTTTCTTTGACTAAACACAGTGACTTAAGGGGCAAAACTGAGTCAGATCATTCAGTGTCACTCTGAACCCTTCACTCCTTATGTTCCCCTTCTGTATTTTTTACCATTCTTCTGCAAAGAATCTCTAGAAGCCTATTTCCTGACCTCAGAAAGTGAAATGTTTCAGGTAACTAGATCAACTTTTTAAAAATAATCGCTTTTAAATTCACCTTTAAAATCACCTTTAGTAAATGTTAGCAGTGATAAAGGAAGATAGTGCCAGATGAAGTGAGTGTTGCTCTTTATTTCATAAACATTTGCACACACCTTGAATTTTAAGAAGCTAAACCGTACTGAATTCAGTTATAAACACTCAGATGCTACTATATAAGGTATATTCAATATTCCTTTTATCTCTGCTGTACTGTTTTAATGATTTTAGATCTCTACATTTTAAAATAGTTAATATGGATTTTCAATGTATCAGTGAAAATATTTAAAACTATTTGTTCAAATAAAATGAATCACCAGCTTGATACCCCGTATCTCTGTGTAAACACTACTGTAATTCAAAATTCTTGAAATTTTTTGAGGAAAATATCTTTTATGCATGTTCTAATTATAAAAGTTGTATAGACCATGAATCTGCAAATCTACCCATGGGATGTACCTGACTGCCAGAATCATCATGCTGATAAATTTCTGACATTAATGATAATATTTTTGAGGGTATATAAAATTTTCAGATATTACTAGTAGAAGTATGTGTATGTGTATTCTGGAAGGCATATATACATGCGACTATGTCAGTATCTTTAAATTAGTCATTACCTCCAATTTTCAGAATTTTTGCTTTGAAATTTTTAAAAATAAGCATTGTGTCTCAGCTGCAAATGTTTTACCATAACATTTCTTATAATAGCAAACATTCAATTATAAAATCATTCAATTATAAAATCATAAGTTTTAGCAAGAAAGTCACAAGAAATTTAATATAGAATAATTTCTTTTTAAAATTTCAATGTAAGCATAAACATACACATACAGAAATAGAAGCATTTATAATATCATATATGTTCTAAAATATAGTGATTTATAAATATAAGAATTTTAGATAAAATGTGCTTTCTGCTCTTCTTATTCCTAACCTTTCTGTTATAAATGAAAGTATCATTAGTGTCTTTAGAAATTTAGAAAACACAATCAAAACTAGTTTATACAAAAAAATCCTTTTGGCCTCAGACAATTGCAGTGTCAGGTAAGGCTCTATTCAGGCACATTTCAGTTTTATAAATGAAGAGCTTTTACACTTATACAAGGGAATATTATGGTAAGCGAGAGTGAACATTGGGATCATGTTTGATTGGCCAACTTCTGCCCATTGAAAGTAAAGCACCTGTGTTACTGGCCCTTTCTATGTTCTGCGTTGGTACTTTAGATTTTTTTTTTCATTTCTTTTTACTTTCACCTTCCCAAGGTGACCCTGCCAGTTCCAAAGTTCCATATTTCTTTCTTGATGTCCAAAAGGAAAAAAGAAGATCACTCCGACCCACAGTACTGAGACTCCAACAAGACTTACAGGAGTCAGTCTCTAGAAAGCTATGCAACACAATACGGTAGTCAGTCTCTTCAATGGATCCCCAGGGGCTGTGTGCACTGTTAATCCCATGCACACCACCTGGATGGCACTGGCAAAGGGTGCAGCTTTTATTCTAAGGGACGTTAATTGCTTCCCAAAGAGATGGGAAGGACCTTGACAGAAACAAAAGAAAACAACACTATGAACATTGACTATTCAATACACAGGATAACTGTAATACCAGAAAGTTAATAAAATCACCACATTAAAATGTATACTTGGTCTCACAATACCATCAGCATGTGAGAGATATGAGGCAATATCTCACTTCAACCGTCACAGGCAACCTCCCGTAGTCAGCCGTCAGTAAGAAGAGTCATTACAAGTAATTTGTTATTTGCATCCAGCGCATTTCTCCATCTTTCATAGGCTGACTTTCCCAAGCTTCCTGCTACCATGTGCCGCTCATGCTTTCCCAGCACGGATCATCTCCCATGTTTCCAAACTCCCTGATGATGCAGCACTGATTAATAATCCCCAGAGATTTTCAGTTTCCCTCCCTCATAGGATGCGTGCTGTCGGAAATGCAACCAGGAACATCACTATACTTCTTCCATATTGAACAGAAACTTTGCGTTGGGTGAAGATTAAATCCAGTTTTAATGATGTTCCTACCAAGTAATTATTCTTTTCTCCATTCATAGCAGTATAAGGAAAAAACCCCAGGAAGTTTAAGTTGCTCATGATTGTTTTTAGCAAGTGATTTAGCCAATCTTCAATCCCAGCTCACTCGGAATCAGAACATTTCAAAATCCCAACAACGTGTTTTGCCACGGGGCTCGCGCTGAACCCGCACCCTGCCCGGAGGCTCCTGAAGCAGGGTGGCTGTTTCCTTCCTCAATTGTACTTCTGTTCTATTTGCCAATTTGAAAAATTGAAACCTTTAAATATTTAAGAAGGTTTTTCCTCTCTGAATCACTTAAGTCCCTGTCCTTACTCCTCTGTTCTCAAGTGTGACTCTGGGTTTGGCTGTCTCTGTAATGATAATTTGCTGCAAACTCATAATGAAAACCTACCAAAACCACATCTGCTTTCTGAGCTTTCCATACTCTTAAAGAGAACTTCTGTCCTTTTAGAGGAGTGGAAGCAGGATGAGAAACAGGGAGAGGAGTAAATTGTCCTTGGTGTTAAAATATGCAACCAGCTCTCTGATTTAAAGACAGAAAAACCAGAATATAACAGCAATATAACCTAGTTCAATGATGTTTTCATTGAAAATAAGTGATCATAAACATATATTTATAAAATCATGCACCATCAAGGTCTAAAGTGACTTATCACATATCAGAGCTTTAGGACTCAGAGAAGTGCCACGACAAACTGTGATCACAGCTTGTGCCGGTGTCCTCATCACCATCTCAGACTCCCAGAGAGTCAAAGGTTTTTTTTTTTTTTCCCTCTGATAACCTACAAAATTTATTTTTGAAAAAATTCTGAGTTTTCTTAAGCATTCCGTGGTGTCCTAATTGGTTCTTCCAAGATAAATATATTGATATGAAAATGCCATACAAGAAATTTTCAGTAAAAAAAATGGAAGGACTATGATTTTTGTTTTTTAGTCATTTTATTACATATAAACTGATTAAATACTAAAAATCCACACCCCCTACAATTCCACAGCAAGATGACACTTCATTATTTCTTTTAGCCAAAATTTTTGGGTTTGTCCAATTCAAATATGTTTTAAAAGTCTTATCATTTAATAAATAAAATTTTAAAAATGTATTGCAGGACTTAAAAGTATGCTTTCACTAGTGTATCCATTAGTTCATTTAGTTGTTGAGATCTTACAATATAATCTTCTTGATTTTTTTTTTTTTTTCTGTATTTGACAACACTGGGGATTGAACTCAGGACCTCAAGCATGCCAGACAAGCACGATACCACTGAGCTACATCTGTGGCTCCTGATTTATCTTTGAAAAAGCAAGTATCATGTGCTGTCTTTTATATTGCATCTTTAATTCTAGGAGCACCTACATATTACAACATTCTCGTCCCAAACTGCCACATCGTAAAATTGCCTCCTCTCCTAGTTTCCACCTAGAGTACATTCTAAAACAAGTCAGACATATAGATGACTACTTATTTACTTTGCTTATTCCTGATTTTAAAAGTACAGCAAAGGTGTGTAATCTAAGCATTCCTGATGAAGCCAACTTCAAAACCCAAGTTTGTAGTTTTCCTTCCTTAGATTCAAAAACAAATAAATGCAAATTACGATCCTTGCTGTGCATTCAGATTAAAGACACATGACACAAGAGTTGGCTTTAGATCCATGGGGTCAAAATAGAAAGTGTTGCTTTTAAGTAATTCATCTGTGGAGTTGATATCAGACTACTGTTATGCTAGAGGAGACACATGCAGAAAACGTGTGGTCTCCCCCATACGGGCTTTGATGTGGATTCTTCTATTTTCCTTTTCATAAAAAATGTAACTTGAAAGAAAAGAATAGCTCTACCTCTGAAAAACGATCCTCTATTAAGAAGCAGACAAGGCAATAAGTTTAAAACAAAATTTAGATGGGAGGGGGAGAAACAGCTGTAGAACTTAACCTAAAAGTTCAGCAAAGCCTGCCAAGACATGTGACAGTGCTTAGCTCACCCTGAGTAGGGACTATCCTTAGAGACCTCTCCAAACATTATCAAAAGCATTCCCTTTGCAAGAGGCCAACTCCTGATAATAATGCAAGGGAATCAAACTCAGGCATCTCTCTGTAATGAGATTCAGATCCCTTGCAAACTGGGGAGTGTTGAAGGTTTAATTACCCAGTAAAACAAGAAAAATGCATTATACAGTAGAGATAAATGAATGGGAACACCAGGGAGACATGTTTCTCCATAAGTCATTTGGTCACATGGTTTCTTCCCCATTTCCTTTCTCTATTATTATAGCTATTTTATTACGCTGTCCCTAAAGACTGAGGGCAAAAAGCAAAATACTCAGAGCTTCCTCAAAACACTGCCCAGATTGAATGCAATAGAGCACAAATTCCTCACATGGCTTAAAGCTTTATAAAGGTTTCTTTTTAATGCTTCATAGAGATAGGAAAAAGTTGGCCATCATATACCATAAAACCAAGCAGATAACAAAAATGTACAGTGAAAATTCCCTCCCTCTCCTTCACACTCTCTCTCTTTCTCTCTCATTCATCCTTTACTGATTATGTAAATTATGATTTCAAAGATATATTAATCAAATAAAAATATCTAAATTCTTTCCACACCATCCTACAGCATTGGAAAATGTTACCAAGAAAAATTTTGGTAGCATTGAGTTTTACTGATACACAATACGTGGCCAATAATAACTTTTAGGCGAGATAAGTAAAGTAAGAAAAAAGCAAGGTACTATATAAAATTTTATTGCTTTGTTGTATTGATAATTTTCATCTACATTATTAATTATAAAAAAGAATATCAAATATCACTTAGAAAATGTTATTAAAACTGGACAAATACTAAAACTGGACAAATTATAATGATATAGAAATACACTGCTCTCCAAAAAAGCCTTTTTATGATTTAAGAGGGGCGTATGCACAGTAAAAAAAAAAAGGAAATGCTGGCTGTTTCTGTTACCATATTAAAAAAGATTAAAAATGCACAGAGCCTTACAGATGCATATAATATTTTAGTATTAATACAATTTGTATTTTTTAAAACTCTGAGAACATATTTCAAATACAAATTGCTATTCTGTCTAATGTAGTTGTTCAATTCATACAACCAAATTGATGCAGGACAGCTGAATATCTTCTGTTCTCTATACATAATAATTATAAGAATATTAAATTAAAATGAAAGAAAAAGAAATCATACACAGATGAACCTAACTTAAGATACACCCTTTCATTTCTTTAAGAATCAGTGACTAAAAATTGTTCAGTTACTTAGAAGCTCTCTAAACATTTCCATTCACATTTGTTTTTTCTTATGCCACTTCATTTCTGTCCTGCTAAGGTGGCCTTCATCAGTGCCCTAGTAGTTCAGAAAGATCTAACCAAAATGTCCCCAGCAAAAGAATCTTTTTCCCCTGGTAGCTGCCGAATCACAGCCATTCGACTGTAATTTCAGAAGTAATGGCAGGCCTAAGGCCTATCATTACAGTACTTCAGGCAAGAAAGTCTGAACTGGGATTTGTGTTTGCGCGTGTGTAGGGCTGAGCGAATTTATGGTTAGCGCAGTCAGGAACCCTGAACAAGCTGTCTAACATGCCCACTCCATTTCTAGTTGACTACCAAGTGCAGAGATTAGTACTTGTGCCACATCAGCAAGATTGACAAGAGTTTGACCTTTTTCCATAACAGGAGAGCGTCTGTGCTTCCACGGCCTTTTCCTGTGCAAGCTTTTTGCAGGGCATTGTAACATATCATTACCATGACATCACCGCCAAGGGTTGCCATTTTAGAGAAAACATACAAATGGCCCCATAATAGGTTCTTCATGCGTCAGTGGAAGCCGGTAAAAGGAGCTTTGTTTGTACCCTTATTGTCTGATGTACCAGAACTAGAATGCCCTTTTGACCTCTGAATTGTCATTCACCTCTTCCAACACAATACAGCCAGGCTGAGTTGAAAAAGAAATTGTAGAATCCAGAGGTTACTAAGTTGGCTCATTTGACCAGTCTAAGCCCAAATGTGTAGTCTCCTATCCATTGATAATCATCTAAGTGAGAATAATGATACAGAATTTAGTCATTCCTTCTGCATGGACAGCTGACATAATAGTTCTAACACCTCAATCACGAGTTCTGCTGAGTGAAGCTGCTGATTGACTGTGTCTTCCTTGGCCAAAGCACACCAACTTGGGCTTTGGTGCAAGCAGGGTGAATGACAATAGGTCAGCCTCAGAGGTGTTTAAACAGAGGGCTGGGAGACAAGGAGATTGTGCTGTTAGTTCAAGAATATGCTGAAATATAAGTCACTTGAAAATAGAATATTCTGACCTGGAGAAGACCGGTGTCCTTTGTCACTTTAACAGATGCACATCAAAGAAATGGGAGGTTGACTGGAGGATTTGTGGTGAGCTGTTCTCTTTGATTTTTGTGGCATCCCTCTCCACTTTTCTTGGCCGTCATCTGGACTTGACTTGTGCTCCTACAGGCTTCTGCTTGCCGTCCAACTGCTAGAGACGATATTTAACCCTATCTCAGCAGTGGGATTGTACCCCAGGCCAAGCTAGGGGTGCTGTTTTCCTGGGGTCATGGACTGGCAGAAAAATCAAAGGTACACCTACTCATACAAACACAAACCTGAGTCCAGTCCGCTGATTTTGGTTGGCTTTTCACCTTTTAGACAACTTGGGAGAAGGAACTAGGTGTTTAACTTTAGGTATATAAGCATACCTGCTAAAACGGATGTGAGAAACCATCCAATAACTGGCTCAGCAGAATATGGGCTTATATAACAATCAATGCTGAGATGCCTTTACCAAAATCAGTTCCTAAATAATAACTCCATGCAATATACTTAGATATATAATTCTAGATGAATCTCAAGTCAAATCACAGTTACTTTAAAATCAAATAAGAATGCAATTAATATTTTCAGTGATGCCCTTATTTTTTCTGCGATAGCTGCTACTAATAGATATTAGCAAATTAGATATTAAATTTTGGCAAGCTAAATATGCTATGTTGTAACAGAACACACTTCTTTGATGCTAGGGATTTCAATAAGATGATGTTTATAATCAAGAGTAAAGCTTTGAGAAAATGCTATTAATATGTTCTAATAAATTAAAACAGTATGACATTTACTTGAAACTTGTCAGAAGTTTAACTTAGCTCTAATTTTTAACCTTTTTATTGTAAAATACAACATACAGGAAAAACTGTACAAAGCAAAGATCTACTCCCTAATGATTTTTCAGAAACCCAACATCTGTGAACTACATTAAGAATTATTACACTGCCTGTCCCTACAAACACCCATTCATTTCCTTTCCCAAAGACTTTCCCTTCCTTTTTCTCAAAGACAATCATTGTCTTGATTTTTATGGTCATTTCTTTTCTTGTACTTTTATGCCTAAGCATGTATCCCTAAATCTGAAGGTTTACTTTTGCCCATTTATTTTTACTTCTTATAAATGAAGTTGTCCCTGGGGATTTAGCTCAGCAGTTTAAGCACTTGCCTGGCGAGCACAGGGTCATGAGTTCGATCCCTGGTAACAACAACAAAAAAAAAAGGAATTGAAAACCTGAATTTTTTTCTTTTTTTTTTTTGGTACCAGGAATTCAAGCAATGACCTTGCACTTGCCAGGCAGGCACTTGTGCCACTGAGCTAAACCTGAGTTTTTTCACTCAACATTGTCTTTGTGATACTCATACATGTTGCTTATACATTTAGTTTTTGGCATGTGTTGTAGTCAGGGGTTGTGAAGAGAACAATTATAATCAAGACACAGAATTTATATTATTTTATGATGGTCACCCAGAGTTAACATAAGAAAGTTCAGGAAATCTATCCACAACACTAAAAACGTAAAATATTCAGCCAAGGGCCTGAATCTCACAGCAATGTCCTATATGAGTCCAGATGAAGACCTAGAGCTCATGACAGTGCCTCCCACGAGTCCAAATGGATGCCTAGAGCCCACAAGAAGGACTCACGCCAGTCTTTTTTACAAATCTGTGCTGGGAAGGCTCAAAGATCAGCGGGGGAAGCTAGAAAGTCTATGCCAGCGGGGTGAAGGAGCTGTGCTGGTATATTGAGGGTTCTACGCTGGAGCCAAGTAGTCACACTCACAACAAAGACCAGGTCTGCCCTGAAAAGCACCACAGCCATCCTCAGCGACGAGGTGGAGGCCCCGAGCTCCTCTGACGATAAGAACAGTGGAGTACATGCCAGGAAGCCAGCGTGAGGAGTTTGTCTTGGAGATTAAACCCTGTCTGGAAGCAATGCTTCATGTATAAGGACCAGAGTTCCCCCAAAGTGAACCGCAGCCACTCTCACCAACAAGGTCTCAAGCTTCTCCAGTGACAATGGTTGAACTCACACTGGGAAAGCTAGTCATGATGAACTCCTCCAGGAGAACCAACGGCTCAGACAGCAACACATAGGAGAACTCACAACACCTAGCTTCTCTTTCTCTGTGTTTCCTTGCTGGCAACTTCCCTCAGGTGGAACATCTACATTCAGCACCATGCTGATTTAATTCTGATGGTGTTAAGTTGACCACCAGTTTTTAATCCATAACAGTATGTATGTATTACTATTGTGTGACATTTTAACTGTTTCTAGTTCTTGTCTATTGCTAATTAATTTGCTATGAACATTGTTATAAATGCTTTTTGAAGCACATAGAAGCATATTTCTTTGGGTTATATTGTTGGACCTTTAGTAGGTGAAATGGCAAAGAGGACATAAAGCTTATACTACTTTATCACTAAAACCAATGCAATACACTGTATTTCTAAGAGCTACCACATTAAATTGATAGACATAGGGAAAAAAGATTATACTTAGCTAACAATGTATTTTGTAGTTGATGTATCCAGACAATTCATTTTAAACACTAAGTGATATGCAACATCAGTAATTTTCTTCAGTATTACTAAGGACAAAATATTGAACACTGAGCAAAGTCAGGGAGGTTGTTTTCTTTGTCATTGATAGCAGAGTAGAGAATTTTTGATGTTTTTTTCCTAAGCAGGAAAATGTAGTGAGCCAAGTGTCCAGCATTTTACAACTCCAGAGATCAATACATTCAACACCTTATAGTTCTGTTCAGAGTACATCTGCATTAAACTAGGCCATATAAAGAGTGTTATGGTTTTCAGTTTAGTAATTACATAAAATTTGCTTGGCTCTTGAGATAAGTGTTAACAACAATGACTACACTTGACTCTAATTTCATAGAACTACCACTTCCAAATCTTTAAATCCACCATTTTTACATAGGGTGATCTATACTTTTTAATAGGATCCACACTGCTGTCATTTGATGGAATGGTCATTTCCTCCTTGGATGAAACCCAGGGTTAAGAATGCCAAATAAAGTAGAGGATACTTAGTTAAACTGGAATTTTATTTTAAAAAATGAACAAATGTCTTTGTGTAAGTGTAAAGTACTTTTATTTGCTGGATCTTAGAACGCTACACTTTTTTAAGTTCATTCATGCTGATCTACTTTTATAATGCAGCCAACAAAAAATGTCATTTAAGAGGGTCTGTTCTTTCTATTCTTGATTTAATGAAAACAATAACAAAACTGCCTTGACTATTGCCTCCTCTAACAAATTTAACATGTATCTTAGAAGATCTTCAAAAATGATATCTACACTTTACGAATGTCTAAGCCAGTTTCACATGAGGCCACATTTTGTCTAGGGAATTAATGGACTTGAATCAACTATAAGTATCTCTCCATACTCTCAATAAAATGAGAAATATAAATTTCTTGCTAAGGTCTCAGCATATTGCAGAGAACTTGACTTTCATGATTGCTTCTTCCACTGGTCACCTGTCTCCCCCATAGAAACTGAAAAATGTCATTTATCCTGCCATCAGTGTCTACTAAGACACTCAGGCACATAAGCTTTCACAAGTAAACTTAACTTTACATAAAATGGGTTACTGTACTGGACTTGTAAGCAGCTTTAACAGTTGTATTGTATTTTGTTTTAAGCAAGACTACGTAAGCAAAACTCACACCATCCAAGAAGGTTTTTTTCTTGCCATTTAGTTGTTCCAGGAATATCACTGTCTTACCCAATTCAGAATGTTCAGAATGGAAATGTGTTGCTTTACCTTTGCCTGACACAAAGCAGCTATTCTGACTTCTCTGGCAATCTAACGCAAGATGACTCCTAAACAATATGAGAACTTACCTTTTCCCATAAGTGTGTATTAAAGTAATTTTCTAAACAAAGGAAATCATATTCTAAAATAAGTCTTCAACCTAGCTCACAGACTATCAAAATTTTCACTTCATTATATAAAATTAATATGCTTAAAATCTTATACACTGATATAGGAAGAATAATTTGCTGTAACATCTGAAGAACAACTTGGAGGAAAATCTGAAAAATATACTACCTGTGATGCCAAATTTCTACTTATGGAAATTCATTTTAAGAGATAATCATATATAGATATAAAAGTTTACAGATGATCACTGCAATGTTGCTTATAACTTTAAAAATATAAACAATTTAAGTGTCTGACAATAGGAATTTATCCATAAAGTGAAATATCATGAAGCTATTAAAATATTTATAGAGCCATGTTTGATAATATGGAGATATATTTTAGATATAGTATTAAATAGAAAAAAGAAACAAATTTCAAAGTATTCATACAATACCAGCATGTTAAAATAATCATGTAAAACTCTCGTATAAGGTATATATTAACATTACCCTACTGATAATGAAAAAAATGTCATTCATATTAAAATAGTATTTTTCAATATTTTCTAAAATTTCTTTGTTTTGCAGAAACACACTGCTTTTAACATCTTTCAACTTCCATCACATTTCCACTGCGTATTTTTTTCCAGTTAGTAGCGTTGCAGCTGGGATTGCTTTCCTTTCCCATAAAATCCTTATTTTTACTAATGAAAAATGTTAGTTCAATGGAAAAAATCTCAAATCATTAGTAGTAAAAATACTTTTTTGCATGACATGAAGTTTGATTGTTAAAGTTTGGGTATTAGGACATCAATAAAATAGATATATGAATAGACAGGGACTTCACTTACTGTGATTGTATTGGAAAGTATACACTTTTATCCTAAACATAAGATGTTATTACTAAGAGTTCCTTAATTTCATCTGTCCATAATTTCATTCATTCAACAAAATCTATGGATCACCTACGATGCACCAAGTAAAATTTACACATATGAGGCACGCACATACACACACAAGCAAAGATAGCAGGAAAAGGATCCACGTCCCTTTTATAACACAACTTTCATAATAGTGAGAGGTGACAGATGCTGCAGAAAAATACACACATATATTTGACATAAACGTGCTAAGCAGAGAAATAAAGTAGGAAGTAGACTGAAGGCACACAAAATAGGAAGAATGCTTGCTATTTTTTTTTTTTTTACAAGGTGGCTGCAAAAATCCTGTCACATCAGATGCCATTTGACCTGGGACATACGTGCAAATGTCAGAGTAACAGACACAGCAGGTGTAAAGTCTGGAGGTTTCAACAGACAAGGGAGAGCAAGGATCCCTGCCACAGTGGAATTAGAAAGGGAAATGAGTGTGTGCACTTTTACAATGAACTCACTGTTTGTAGACTTTGAGTAACATTCAAAGCCACTTTTGTTTCCTTTTCAATACTTCATGATGATGAGCAAGGTCCGTTCCCTTTCCATGACTTTTCTCTTAGAAAGAACAGACAGTTGTTTTCTCTTTTCATCCCATATGGCTATCATTTACCAAGCCCACAGTGTCTTCTTTCACTACGAAAAAGCATGTCCTCACAACAATAATATTTGCTTTATATATTTGCCTCTGAACAGCCTTAGGTAAACTATCCAAATACAAGTGATAGAGTTGAATAGGTTAAAAGACATGAAACATGAACAGCCACTACTAAACAGAATGATTCGTAAAATCATATAAACTCATAAAAATAAAAACCATTCCTCTATCAGCCAAAAGCAAACATCACACTTTCTTCTAAAGATTATAATGCAGTGTTCCTTAGAACAGAAGAGAGATAGGGTATGTTTTTCCAATGGGGATGTCAAGGTTTTCACAAGAATTTTCTATTTTTCACCCTCCTTAAACCCACAGAAAAAGTTCTGTAGAAGAAATTTGGTATCTCGGTTATAAATTTTTGGGCAATTCCTGTCCAATAAGAAATAAAGTCCCTTCACAATCTCTAGCTATTGTGGCCTGCAAGACCTCAGCTGTGTTTCCTTAGTTCTTATTTTGTGCTATGAAAACTTTTCTTTTGCTGAATCAGCATCTATTTCATAATTTTGTCCACTGAAATTGAAAACTGACCTCATTTCCTATTAGTTACTTGTAATGACTTTTTGAAGAAGTTCAGAAAGCTGTGTTATCTCTTGTGATGAATTATCCTGTTATTTCACCAAAGTGCGCAGGTTCTGCAGGTGTTTAGTAAGTGTGGGTTGTATTTGAAGGGTTAGCTTACTTACACTGTCTAACAAGGAAAGCAGGACAGTGGTGACACTGTCACCAGGCTCTACCATCACAATCTGCCTGGCCAAACCAGTTGATTAGAATTTTGGAGAACTGTACTAATATAAAGCATTCAACTAAAAGGACTAAACTTACAGTACGGAACCATAGGGTACAAGCTAGCAAATATTAATGTAAAAGAAAAAGGCAGAAATTATCATGCACATGAGTGAGATCAAGAGTGGCATTTGGGTAAACTCTGCACAAGGGCTCTAGAGAGAGCACCTTCGCTCGGGTGGCCAGCAGCCATGTGTCTGCCCTGGGATTGACTAGGGTCTCATCTTCCTTTGTCCCGGCTTTTTCTCATGTACTTTTATATCTTGTGCAGCATTGGAATGGATAGAGCTTTGGTACTTTATTACAGAGTTCTCAAAAACACTGAAAAATCTCTGTGGATTTTTCTGCACTTGTAGGGGTAGTAAGTTCCCAAGTACCCAGAGAAAATGCACATCTTCTGGGCTAAAATGTCTTTTGGAAAACTTTTCTGTTTTGCAAATCGCATTTGTCCTATAGTTCTTACCAGCCACCTGGTTGCATCCTTGGAATTAAAAGCAAATTCTTCCAGTCAGATCAAAACTTTAATAAAAAGCCAGGCGTGGTGGCTCACACCTGTAATCCCTGCACTCGGGAGGCTGAGACAGGAGGATTGTTGGGAGTTCGAGACCAGCCTGGGCTACAAAGTGAGCTCAAGGCCAGCCTGAACTGCATAGCAAGACTGTGTCTCAAAAAGGCAAAAAAAAAAAAAAAAAACTTTAATAAAGTTTTCACTCAGCTGTTTTATTTCTAATAAATAATAACTATAAAGCAATAATAAAATGTCAGACATCTGCCCAAAAGTTAATGGAGTAAGGATTTGGCAGTGATGCAGATTAGGGACTGTGTGCCAGCAGTGTCTTGGTGAGTGCTCTCCAGCCACAGCAGATGCCTGTACTAGTTAACAACCTAGTTAAAAACCTGGGATTTAACTCAGCGGCATAAGCACCTGCCTGGCAAGTGTGAGGTGCTGAGTTCGATCTCTGGTACAAAAATAAATAAATAAAAAAGAACCTAACCAATCTTTGTATATGACTTTCAAAATCTTTCATTCATTGATGTGTTAAAACATGAATGTGTGCTATTCAATGGACTCTATCTTAAACTTTTAAGAATTCATGCATAGTTTCTGGCTTTGCGGAGCATACAACCCATTTTCTATGTCCATCATATTCTCACACATTGTTTAAAATAAATGTAGATTAAAACAAAATTTTCTAACTAGCAGCAACATGAATAGGCAATGGATCTCTTGAGTCTTTAAGACATATTCTAGTATCACTGATAGTGATTTATATGAGACTCATTTTAAATTCTAGGTGTTTGTCCAAATGACCAGTATATTCTTATTATTTTCCTGAAATAATCGGTGTCTTTGCTTATATTTGCTGCTAAAATGAAGTCAATTTTTTATATCTCCAAACAAGTCCTGTGGAATATTTTTAAGTTTAAATAGTTCATGATATCAGCATATCAGAGGTTTAAATTTGCACAGTTAAGACTGGTTTTAATGAGGCTTGGTAGGGCACGTATCCAAGAAGAACTTTGCTGTTTTTAATCTTACACTTTACTGAAGAGTTCACCATACCTATTTAATGTGAGAGAATTGAATTGGCAATACTTTATACCCATGTGTTATGTATTTATGAGACCTGCTCATCCAGAATCCACAGACCAATTATTAGTCTAGCCAGAAACCCTATTTCTAGATTCATGTTTTCTCTTCATGTATAGCTGTAAACCACAAGTGAAGTTTCTAATGTTAGACAAGGTGTATCCATTAGTTCTGCTAAAATGCTCTAACCACTGGAGCGCATTGATTTCTAGTTTCATATATCTTTAATGAGGAGATTAAATACTTGTTTAGGAAGAGCCTAGCTTAAGTGGTGCTTGTTCCTACAGCATGTACACTTGAAGACTTCCATAATCTCTCTCTCCAGCTACCCCATGAAACAAGCCTTTTTACACTAGAACAGAAAGCTACAAATACTTGTAAGACTATATAAATGAGCATATTATAATTAAACATTCAAAATTAATAGCAATAGGAAAACATATTTCTAATTATCTGGTATCTACACTCATCTTCCATGTTGTCTTTTATTAGTTCTACATAAATGTCTAGCTAAACACCCAGTTCTATTTTTCAAGTGAAAATGAAATGTATCTTTGTCACAAAGTGGTAATGAGTATAACATAAGAGAAATTCTTAACACAAGGTCAAAAGAGAACTCCCACTAAAACTCCCTGAATCATCAAGAAAAATTCAAAACCAGTCAGTGTCTAGAATATTCCTTAAGTAAATGAGAAAATTATAAAATAACTGCAGGGAGGTAATATGCCAGTTCATTGTCGGCACACAAAACAAACATGTGATTAGAATAAAGAACAAGCTACATTGCCCAGTTGATTATGCATAGTACCACTAACTACGGAACACACAACATGGGCCTTAGAATAGGTTCCAGCAGAGATATTAGCACTTTCTGCAGGGAAGCCTTTGTGTGTGGTAAGCAATCCAAACACTGAGATCAACTGCGAGGCCCTCGGTACTCTAACCAGAGTGAGAGAAGGGGATAAACTGATTTATTGCTCACTCTAATTTTAAGTTTTCTCCTTGAGGAAAAAAACAGAAGAAAGCTGGGGATGGGAGCTGCTGGGTGGTGGCTTGAGTGTTGCCGAGAAGGCCCATGTGGGGAAGGAGACAGACATGGTCATCCAATGAGGGCTAAGGGAGGTGCGAAATGTGCGCTCCCCTTAAAAATATGTTGTTCCTGAAGCAATTTTGTGATTGGCCTTCATAACACCGAAGCAGCTCCTCACAATTCCATAGCATGAAATTTTTTCTTGTTGCAAAAATCTACATAGTCCTAAAATGGGTCACTCAAAAAGGTTTATACATGTGCAGTAACAACAAAATAAGAAACTGATGCAAGACGTAGCAAAATAGTAATTCTCAGCCTGGGAGATATTTGTAACAAACACAGAGAGAGGCCACCAGTATGAGCAGCTCTGGCAACTGCAGAGGCCAAAGATAAGTTGTATGAATTTCAGAATGTCTCGATAAATTTAGTATTAAAATACTTACACAAGTTTTTATTTCCTTTTATTTTGACTGACTTCGTATATGTACTAAAAATTCCTAAAATATCTGAACCCAGTAATTCCAATGATAGAAATTCAATTTAATAAAATAAGTACAATTAATTCTAATATATAAAATCTACACAGGATCTATACAAAACAGTCAAAATTCTAATTTAACAAAATATATATTCATTTGGTTAATTATTCTTAGGCCTTTGAAAATTCCATTAGATTAATAACATTTAATACTATGAGGAAATGCTTATTAAGTATAAGCTATGTGAAGAAAGAATTTATTTGTAACTGTTATCATAATTATGGAAAATATACACAGAATAATGTATTTTAATAGTTCTATCAATATTGTGAAATTTTATCTATAGCTTTTATTACAATTTTTTCTAAGTATACAAAATGAGCATACATTACTAATTCTAATTTCTTAAGAAAAATGATCAACAACAAAAATATGTAATAATATTTATCCTCTAAGTTAAATCTAATTTGCTGATTTGACATCCCAAGAATCTTCATGAAAACTCTAAACCATCATTTATAGTGCCTAGTGGAGTGCAAATATTAATAATTTAATGTATTCCTTTTTTCCTACAGTATTGTGGGTTGAACTCAGGATCTCACACAAGCTAAATACCTTATAGGCTCCATTGCTGTGTTACACAGTTGCTCAATAAAGCCTTATATCAAGAAACTTTTAATTTTCTTGGAAATTTGCCAAATGTAGAATATTAAATGTTCTCCATATTAATTCAGCGGACACAGCTCCTCAAGAGAACCTTTTCCTTCCATGTCCAATGATACAGGAGGTTAAGCTACTCTTTCTCACAGGGAGCCAACATGCTAGGACTGCTAGGCACTAAATGACACTACAACTGATTGCTGACCTCCAAGCACAATGCATGGCTTATGTTTATAGGAGATACATTCTCCACAGTATGTAAAGGTTAAAGGATCCACATCAACTCACTTTACCACTCCCTCACATCAGGGATCGAAATTCTCCACTTTTAAATGGCATGACTGATCCAGAATGGGGACCATACATAGTCAAAATTTAGGTTTAATCTACACACAGGTTCTAAAGTGGGTGCTTTCTGCTTTCTCCTCATTGAACTAACAACGCTTTAGAAGATAATTCAGAAAATCATCTTTTGCATGCTCTCAAGGAATAATAATAATAATGTCCCTTTCCACTGAACCCTGACCCTTAATATTTTTCTAAGCTAGACCTTGAGAGAGGCAGAAAATTGAGAGGGCGAAGGGGACAAATCTTCAAAAGCAGCATGCCTCTAAATTGATACCATGTAAATCTCTCCTGGTATTGGGAAACCACTGCTGGGGGTAAATGAAATGAATTCACTGGGGCATCTAATCCTATTCCTGGAGCATTGAAACTGTTTAAATGCACTGGCGAGCAAACAAACTTCAAAGTGATCATTACACCCTAGACACTGTTGCTTGTGTGGCTGAAATCTTTATGAGATTAGCCCCCCACAGGGAAAGAAGTTAAACACGGCCAGATCCACTTTGAAAATGTGGGGAGGATACCCATTTACCGGCTGAGGATCAGGGCGAATGTGCCTAATTCCCAACGTGGCTCTGCCCAGACCTAGGAGTAACTTAAAACTTAAAGCTTGACTCCACTCTCTGCAATCTTTTCTTGCCGTTGCAACCACGTACACACTGACAGTACTGGATCAGAGCAAAAATTCAAACTTCTTAAACACATCTTTAACTAAGCAGCCACTCTCTTGTCTCTATTGTCTCTTCCAGGCAAAGAATGAAACGCTGCACAGTGCATATGGAACCAATAGCATAAAAGAACACGACGAAGCGTCTTTTGTTGCTATTGTTGTTGTTTCTTTTTTCTTTGTTTCCCATTTGTGAAGAATGAGCCAAAACAGAAAAATATATTGTTGAATATTTTTTTCCAGCAACTTTGAGGATTCTTTCTTCCAGTCTGACACCCCCACAAGTTCCCTTTCTTCCTTCTCCTCAGTTTTAAATTCATAATGAAAATATGGGAGTAAAGCTTTTAGCCAGGCCTAAACTAGAACAGGAAGTTTTGCTTATGTAAATGGAATTTTAAAATAATCTCATTAATTAATTCAACTCTCATTCAACCAACATGGACTTATCTACTCTAATATTGATACTAACTTCTGAAAAGAGAAAAAACCCAATAGGAGGAACATTTTCCAATGGGCAGGAGATCTAGAGATACAGGAAAGAGGGAGGGAGGGGAGAAGAAGGGGAAATAAAAAGAATTAAGATGCAATATACACGTACCAACTCCCCAACACAAAAGCATTCTTAGCTGCATGCATATACTAATAAAAAGTAAAGGGTTTATAAAAATCTTTAAATGGAACCATTACATCCTGGGCTTCAGTTTAGAGAAGGAGGTAAGATAACAAATCTGATGATATGAGAATTGTGTGACATCCAGAAGAAGAAAAAGCAAGGAAGATGGCAATAGAGGCTTCGCTTATTTTCTTCCCCTTGTCTTTTCATTTTAATTTCTGATATTCTTCATTTCTTATGCAAATTCACACTATCAACTTGAAAAGTCAAATTTCAGAGATTCAAGTTATTTCTATTTGATTCACAATGACGATTCACACTGAAAAATTTACAAGGGCATAAATGAGTTTATATTTACTCTCTGACTACAACAGATGCTGCTAAGTTAATTTGGTGTCCCCTGAATGTTATGACCAGGAAGCTGCTTCTCCATAGCCTTCAAGAGACTGTGCTTCTGGTTTATGTTCCAACCAACCATGTAAAAGAGTCCCTTTGACCCACCCCGTAGTCTCACCAGCATTTGTTACTATTTGGTTTCTTGATGATGGTCATGTTTTTGGCAGACAGTTAGACTTTCATTGTGGTTTTAATGGCAGACACACTGAACATTTTTTCATATATTTATTGGCCATTTGTACTTCTTTTGAGAAGATCTTATTCATTTCATTGGCCATTTTTTGATGAGATCATTCATTGGGGGGTTCTAAAGGTTTCTGTTAGCATTTTATGCATTCTAGCTATTAGCCTTCTGGCGAAGACCAGCCGACAACTTTTTTTTTTTTCCAGTCTGTAGGTTGTCTCCTCACTCTAGAAAATCTTGGCCCTCCTGGGCCATCTCTATAGGGAGGCAGATTGGCCTTCTCTTGGCACCCACATTCTTGTTAGGTTCCTCAGCTTTCCTGAAGCTGTGTTAATCCCATTCCAGCAAGACAAGCAGCTCAACTACATGGTCAGCTAGGGTAACGAATTACCTGGACCAGGTACTTTAAACATTCAAGCTCCAAAGAAAAAGACGAAATAAAAATGTGGAGAGACATAATGGAAAGAGTTCCAAAAAGATACAAAGCCCACCCAGTCTTTGGGTAGGTAAAAATCTGTGTTTTATTTTCTCTAAGAGAAAAAATTGCCCCGCATGCACATTCTATTAGTTCCCCAAAGATTTATTAATTTGTTGCTGTGGGTTATAATTCTAATAAGCTATGTAGAAGAAAGTTGTAAGTAAGCTCACTGTAGAACTGTTATAAGAACACTATCTCCCATGTTCCAGTGCCCTCCCTGAGAATCCACAAAAGAGATTTACCTCTGAATGTGGAATAGAAAAAAATGTTAGAATATACATGAGCAGGAATCTGGTTTGTTTTTCATTTCAGCGAACACTGTAAATCATAAAGCTGATCAGGTGTTCTTTAGCTGCTCAAAATCCATGGCCCAATTCACTCAAGAATAAAAATCTCGCTAGGGATTTAGCTAGCAGCATAAGCGTCTGCCTGGCAAGCACAAGGTCATGAGTTCAATCCCCGGTAGCCCCCCCCCATATATATAATATATATATTATATATATGTATAAAATAAAAATCTCCCAATGTTTATTGCACAGATTACTCTCATTTTAATTCATCATCACTCTAATATTTTTGTCCTGTACCTCCTTCTTTTATCTATTTTAAATGATTCTACTTGTTGGGTTGCATTTATTTCATTAAGTAATCTTAAAATTTTAGCATAATATTTATACAAAAGTAAAAAAAAATAATTATATATCACCATTTCCAGAGATTTCCCTTTTCATCTTTTTCTTGAAAAGTTCTAGCTTTTGTATCTTATCTGTCAATTAATATTTGCCAATCCAGCAGAAAGTTTTACACAAATGAACTGCTGTAATAGGATGTTAACCTATAATAAGAGTTTGTCATACCTCAGCCACACTACAAGAGATATACCATTGATTTTTCAATAAATATGGCAAATAGTGAAAAATATATTGTGTGTCCCTCGGCACTAAATTTCTCAGTGATCATTTTTCTTTCCTGCTGTTTCCAGTTCTACTGTCTTCAGGTGACATTGAATAAAAACTTCTCTTTGCTCAGTGTTTGAACTTGTACTAACTTGGTGAAGGAACATTACACTGGAGTTGTCAACTATTTTCCTGTTAATGTATTTATAAAACTTGCCTCCATTCTTTGATAAGGCATGAACAATAAATTAAGCAGAAAAAAAGATTGTATTGTGGAATTAAAGTGTAAGAGAGCAAAGGACAGTCAGTTAACATCATAGAGTAAAACTTGGAATATGATAAAAACTATGCTGCCATTGGAGAATTTTTTCTTTCCATTTAGCCTATATTATTCCTTCTGCGACTCAGGTCCCTTTGAATTTCTATTCTCCTTTAACAGAAAACTATTAATGTCTCTGATTTGAACCATTTAGAAAGGTAGGTATCCTGAGGTCAGAATGGGAAAAGCCTACTGTCTAACTAGAAACAATTGTTGCAATCCAACATGGTCCTTTGCTTTGAAATAGCTGAGGACTCTGATTCTGTCTACAAAGGAAGGATGGATGTAGCTATCATGAGAAGATACATATCAACAGAGCTCACTGAAACTAGCAAGTAAACCTGTTTCCTTTTTGGTAACAGAACCAGTCCTTTAGGAAACTTACCAGGTCTCGGTTCCTAGGTACACAGAGCATCTGAAAACTGGAATGTAAAGAGTTCTTTACTCACTTAATTATTCCACAGACTTGGAACAAATATGTAATGACAAGTCATGCAAAACCTGTCCCCTGATTCCAAAAATGTATACTCTACTTAGACAGGCACAAACATAATAAATGATAAATTGAATAATGCCAAAGACTATTGTATAAAGTCTGTATCAGTAGTGTTTCAGGAATTAAATCAAGTCATGTTCTGTAATAAGACAAAGTTGGCCTGTGGAAGAATATTGAAAAACTGCTGCCCAACATCCTCTTATACAGAAGGCAATTGATTGGTTCTGATCATTTTAGAGTTTATCAATAAGAAAAGAAACTCCTTCCCCTTACTATCAATTTTTCCGCTTTTATATACATATATACTACAACTATGTATCACAGATAGTTTTTAAAGTCACATTACTCACTGCCTCTTGCTTAAATTATATAACTTTAAAATAATACTTTTAAATTTATTTTAATTGCTTTTCATTCCTTGAAAATAAAATCTAAATACTAACATTGGGCTGTTGTGGAAGACCTACATTCATACCTTTTTATTTATCTCCTTTCTCCTTTATACTCCTGCTAAGTACACTGTTATTTTATACATGCATTCAGCCCCTCTGCAAATGCTTATTAAACATCTACTATGTGCCAGGCCACTATAAGCAAGACAGAAGTTCATAGACCTCATTCCTTCCTCACCTGGAAGGTGATTAATGTTCCATTTGATTGCTTAAAAGCTACCGAGCATTCAAAGTGCAGTTCAGATTTCATCTCCCTCATTACATTGTCTGAAACCTACCCAGCTGAAAGAAAGAAATTATTGTTTGTGGCATATTCTAATCTCCAACCCAATATACTTTATAAGAATGTACGTAAGAGTACCTGATAACCTTCTAGTTATTTTTACCTCTTTTGACTACAAGTAAATCTCCCCTGAGGAGAATTTGTATATGACTGATCTTAGTATTGTAATAGCATTTTAAATATAGAAAGTCTATGGCATATTTTTCTGCAATAAAGGAATGCAATATTTCTTTTAATACTTCTGGAATTTAAAGGTAAAAATATTTGAAAAGTCTTCAACTCTAAGTTTTAGATTCTTTATAGATACAGCAATATATCTTATCTTGTAAAAAAAGGAATTTTGCTAGTAATCAAATACACTATACCATTTTAATTTAATTTGTACATAAGAATAATTGAAAGGAGTTTTCTTGTTATTTGCTTTTAGTCTCTCTTACAGCAAATAAAATTTTTCTCTTTTTAATAGTGATACACAAAATTGCCAGCAGGCCATTGCCTCTAAAAACCTTCACCAATTTTCTCTGTGATTCTTGAGGTATTTTACACTAAGTGTGCAACACAGGAAATATACCCTTGAAATGATTTGCTGCATTGTTCATTATTGGCTTAAAAGAGGTCCCAGGATATTCATTTCTGGATAGCTTTACACCATAAGAAATTAAAATAGGGCATCTTAGTTTGAAGCTGATCCAAAAAAGGAAGAAAACATGACCTCTGTGGAATTGTCATTTAGGGATCTATAACCAGGTCAGTCTAAATTTTACCTTAGCATCTGCTGCTGTCTTCATGTCAACATCTCGGAAGTGGCAAAACTGCACTGCTTAGTGGACACCTTGGAAATTGTATCTTAAATCCACCAGAAAGCCCATGTAAATGCAAGACTCGGGACAGCACTTCTTTCTGACCTCTTTGTCTAATTCTTTTATTTTCTTAGAGGTAGCCTACTGTTTCAGATCAAGTTTTCTGTGGTTTCATACAGTCTGGCTACCATATTCCTTTCCTAAATTTTTATATTTGACACCTGTAGTTATAGGTAATTGCCGTCTTTTACTCCTATCAAATGGGCAACAAACCAGACATTATATATACCAATCCCTAAGGTTTTCTTACACCAGTTTACAAAGCTTAATTAATTGCACCAATTTTCCATGTTGTCCTCCAAATAAGCAGGGAATGAGGATACTCTCAAGTTTCATGCCATTTACACTTGAATTCTATTTAAATGGTAAATACTTTGAGAATAAAAAGGTTTTGTTTCTTATCAATCTCCTTATATTTTCAATGCCAACTGCAAGCATGTTTTCAATGTCTTCATGGTTATATTTAAACTTAAGGAGAATTTAATTCATCTGATTTGTTTAAGAAAAGTATTGTTTTCCTCCACAACTTTACCATTTATGAGGTGCACAGGTATTGATATTACCTAAATAAAAAAAAAAGACAGAAACAAAAAGAGGTAGGCTTTTAAATGAAAAATGAACTTCCCCTTTTCCCATATTTGTCCCTTATGAAAAGTATTTTGTGGAGTATGGCTTTAAGGATGCGCTCAGCCCTCTTGCTGAATTAAGAAATACTAAAAGGAAAAAAGACTGACCTCTTAGGGTAGAAAAAGTTTAAACTTAGTGAAAACAGAGTAGGCTATTTTGGAAAGTGTAACTATGGTTCTTATAGGATTTTATTCCAACAATTTTAAAACTTAAAAGAATAAGTTATGGACACCTACAGCCACAAAGAAACAGATGCCAATTATCTGGTGAGTTCAGCATCAATTAGAACATGTTTAGCTTCAAACTCCTACTTTCTCCTCTATAGTGAGTCACTTTTGTCTGAAATATTTGGCTAATTAATTCAGTTCTGCACTGCATTTTGCCTGTATGGGCAGAGGTTGAATGTCATATTCTGATCCAATCCCCAGAAGGAGGAGAGGGGTGGGAGGGAATTGTCCACATTACAGCATGTCAAACTCACACTGTAGTTCCATAAGTGAATATACAATTAGACTAACTTGCACACTCAAGTACTTTTTTATTATTTAGGAGAGTAGAGATAAAGCCTGGTATGGATTAGTCTAAATCACAGAGAGTCATATTCAGCACCAACTCAACTGTTTTCAAAATTTTTCATTTAAAAGAAATGTGTTGAACACATTTTGCATCTGCTATGACGCTTCTGTAAAGTATTTTAACATCACAAAGCCCAGATGAAAATATTATATTTGCTGATAAATAAAAATATAACTAGCAAACGTGGAGAGATATAACTAGTAAAAATAGAAATATAATTAGCAAACAGCCCATTGTCCTTAAGTAGAAAAAGAGGCCCAAATATTTCAAAATATAAGCAAGACTATGAATCAACATATGAAATGACTACAAATTCCTTTCTTCTTGCTTTCTTTTCTCAACCAGATGTAAATTCAAATTATAGAATAATAAAATAGTTAAAGTAATATTAACAAAGTTGATTGGCACAAGACTGAGGTGAGGAACAATACAGATAGCTTATTTCCAAAAAAAAAAGGAATGGGGGGCAACCTGTTAGGAACCCCCTTCTGTCTCTCTTCAGAAACTTTCTCTCAATTAATATATTCTACTCTTCACCTCTGTTGTTCCTAAAATTCATTCTTCAATTTTAAAGAACATGAACTCACAAACATAGTAGATTGGGTACTTCATTCACCTATATCATTTGGAGGTCATCCACTGAGATCATGGAAAAGTGTTAAATTTAAATTAGTTGCTAAAGGAAGAAGTCAAGATGGCCGATCAGTGAGCAACAAAATACAAAGCCTCCCGGGAGAAACAACTCATGTGCCAGAATAAAACATCCTGGAGAGATCCAGACAGAGGAAGATGGATCCTCTTGACACAGGAAGAAATTAAAACATAAAAAATCTCATCAAACACGTTGGGACTACACCTGGAACAGCTAAAAATTATGGGACACAGCATTTTCACTGCAACCCACCAAGTTTGCGCTGGCCTGAATTTGCGCCAGCTTGAATCTGCACTGGCTGGCAGAGCCACCCAAACTCATTCCTGCCACCACTCACAGGAGCCACAGCAGCACTGAAGTCAGGGGTTGGTGAGCCCAATGGAGAACAGAGCCGGAGAAGGGACCTTCATTGATCCACAGTCAGTGCTGGGAATGAGACACCCCACATGGGAAGGGAGCAACCAAATAGATGACATGTTGGAATCTGGCAGGAGGAACCTGAACTGGGAGTGAAAGTGACTTCAGTTGGTTGCTCCTTCCCCAGAGCAGATTCGTGGGATTTGCTTGGACTGGGCTGAGCCCCTGGTGGGACCCAATGAGCCATCCCAAATTGATTCCCTGCTCCTAGCATACACTAACCAGGTGAAGGCCCCTGAAGTTTGGCTGGCCTGGTGAAGAGGGGCAGGCAGGAGAGGGTGGAGGTCCCTCACCAGCATGATTTGGAGGAACCATGGCCAACAGGTAAGGGGGCTGGGACCTGCACTGTACACTTGTGTGGAGGAGACCAGGACCATGACAGGAGAGAGAGGCAAGAGGAGGCCCCCAGCCCATAACCCTGAAAGCACTGATCCAGGAGAGGGAAAAACAAGGGAGACTGAGGGCAGCAAACACACAACATCAGACATGGCTTCAATGGACATTAAGACATATTTTCGAGACCTTGTAGACGAGCTCAAAACTGAAATATTAAATCAGGTAAAGCAAGATATAAGTAGAGTAATAAAAGAAATGCTCTCAGGAAGCATCTCTCATGAAGATACAGATGGAAGAAGGGAAGAACACAAAAAAAGGAGAGAAACAAACATTTGATAAAGAATATAAAGAAAATATAGAATACATGAAGCAGATTCAAAGAGACTACCAGGAAATTAAAAAGTTGATTGAAAGCTGGCAAAACTCCTTAAAAGAAACTAAGGATAGACTGTGAAAACTTGAAGAAAAGTTTGCAGTGTGTGATCATGAAAGGAAAGATCTCTTAAAAATAACAAGGAAACAGGCAGTAACAATACAAAGGCTAGAAAATGACAAGAGAATCTACAATTTAAGAATAAGAAATGTGAATGAAGAAGCAGGAATAAAAACTGGTGTATTACAAAAGCTATTCACAGAAATAATTAAGGAAAACTTCCCAAGCATGGGAAAAGAAAATGACATTTGGTTATGTGAGGCATACAGAATTCCAACCACCTACAACCAAAATAGATCTATAAATAGACATATAATAATCAAGATACCAGAAATTCAATACAAAAACAGAATATTAGAAGCTGTAAGAGAAAAGAAACAGATTACCTATAAAGGTAAGCCCATCAGGATCATGGCTGACTTCTTGACACTGACCATCAGATCAAGAAGAACTTGAAGTGAAGTATTCCAAGCCCTGAAAGAAAATAACCTCCAGCACAGATTGATGTACCCTGCAAAACTGTCACTAGAAATTAATGGAGAAACAAGATGCTTCCATGACAAAGAGGAACTGGGGGAGTTTGTGACCACCAATCCAACCCTACAGAGAATACTGAAGGACATTCTAGAGAGAGAGAGAAAAAAATACCAGGATTTTAGGAACAGTGGCAGAAAGACCTCAATGAGTAGGGCAGGCAGTAGAATGAAGGAGAAAAGTAGAAAAACAAAGGCAGAAGAATAGCATAGCAGAAATGAGGCAGAGAAGGTTGGCTAGAATCTCTAACATAGATGGCCTTGATACACTATATTGTTAATAGTGTACCAGGATTTAAAACCCACATTACTCTCACCACTCTGCTTAGATGTATTACATTC